>CAUYQG010075626.1:0-22702 GCA_963574415.1 Tarsius wallacei | reverse complement strand
CATAAGCTACCCCCCCCCCCCCAGAGCACCCATGGTTAGCACCTTTAACTCTTGCCACTCAGGGATGGAGGACAGATCCTCTCCAGGCATTCTCTGTCTTTTCTGTTTCTGACATAGAAGACGGCATTTTTATTTAGGAAGCAGCAGATGCTGTGTGCATAAGACTTCCACACTGTAGAATAAAGAAAGCAGGTGATTGCAGTCGCAGGAAGATGGGGGAGGAGGCGCATCCCCCCCCTCCTGTGGAAGTCAGGGTGGGGGTGCCTCTGCAGATTCTTCCATGATTCGTGCTACAGAGGTGGGCCGCTCCTTCTTGGCATGAAGGCCCTCAGGTCTTCCAAGTCTCAAGGGGAGAGTGGTCAGTGCAGTCATGTAAAGGTTCTAAAGCCAAGACGGAGTCTTGCTTTTGCACGTGGTCATGTGGGCCAGAAACAGCAGATGCCAGTCATCCCCGAAGCCTCTCCCGCTCTCTGGGACGCAGACAGTACATGCAAACATCACTAGGTGGCACAGCTGCCCTGGTGTATTATGCTCGTGAAGCTGCAGTTCTCACGGCTGTGGGATGCTTTGATGCTCTGCCTGATAGGATTCCCGTCCAGAAGGTGTCCATACAGGTCATTCTGGTCAAGTGGGGGCATCCATTCACAGAAGACCACCAGAGTAGCACCGGGAGAAAGAGGAGCTGTACATTCAACTGTGTCTCCACAAGTGCCAGCGCTGCACAGCTCATCCTGCTCAGGCCACTGCTGGCGCTCAGGTTGTCCAGTCTACGCATCAGCGTGCCCCCAACGCGTGTTGATCTCGGCTCTACCCGCTAGGGGGAGTGGGGGCGGGGGATGCAGAAGGTGGGTAGCCAGCTCCTACTGTCCGCTACCCCCCAGAATATATAGTTTCTTTCTTTCTTTCTTTCTTTTTTTGAGTTGGATTCTCACTGTTTTGCCCAGGCTGGAGAGGCATGCTCACAGCCACCGTAGCCTTGATCTGCTGGGCTCAGGCGATCTTTCCACCCCAGCCTTCCAAGAAGCTGGAACTACAGGCATGTGCCACCACCCTGGCTAATGTTTTGATTTATTGTAGGGATGAGGTCTCACCATGTTGCCCAGGCTGGTCTCGATCCTCTGGGCTCAGGCAATCCTCTCGCCTCTGCCTCCTGAAGTGTTGGGATGACAGACGTGAGCCACCATGCCCAGCTTTATATTTTTCAAAACTTTCCTGATTCCTCCCAAGTTGAGGATGTGGCAGTGTCTTGTTCCATCCACCCTGAGTGCCTCACTTCTCCCTTCCTTCTGTTGGGTTGAGGCAGAATTCTGTGAGGGCCCGTCCAGCCCACAGCGATCTCTCCACCCCCTGAGGTGCCCTGGCCTTTTGACATGTGGCTACTCAGTTGGCACACATGGGCTGAGTGTCAGAGCCTAGAGAGCACTACCTTCTCTGCTGCTTCTATGACGAGAGTGTGTCCCCTCTGGGGAATGCAGAGGATGAGTGCTGTCCCTAAGGAGGAGGCATGATAGCATGGTGGTTACCTGTCCAGAAGACCTGTTTTGGTTCTTGTTCATTCCCTGCTGGGTGTGTGGTTTATTTGGATAAGTTAAGCAACCCAGGATTCGGTTTCCTCACCTATAAACTGAGATAATAGTTGTACCTACATCATTGTGGTAAGAAGTAAATGAAATCCTTGATGGAAAGCAATTGAGTTGGTGCCTGGCACTTAGTAAGTGCTCAGTAAAAAGTGGGTCTTGCTGTTATTGCAGGAGAAAGCATCAGAGCCCAGATTAGACCCCAGATCTTTCAGCTCTAAGCCCTATGTTTGTGTTAACCTTCCATACTCCTGATCCTTTCCATCCACCATGCCACATTGCCTCCTCTGAGTGTATAGAACAGCTATCAGCTCCCAAGTTATCTGTGCCTTGTGTCCTCTTTTGCACAAATGCGCCTCCCAAACTAGAAAGTGAGCTCCCGGAAGACAGAGGCCATATATAATGGTACAGTGTCTTTCTACTTTGTTGCCAAGATGCCTTAAGAAAGTTATCTACTATAGTTATTAAACAAATCCTACTCACCACGGAATGCTTCTCAGTGTTGACTTTACAAATGTGTTAGAAATTTGTTAGAAATATTGATACCATGAATGGCGTAGATGTTGCAAACTCTATTTTAGAGCACAGCGTTAGTAAAGGTTTTCTGTAAAGGCCCAGAAATATTTTTGGCTTTGGGAGCCAAGTGGTGCCTTTCTCACTCCTCAGCTCTGTCATTCCAGTGTGAAAGCAGCCATCCACAACACATAAACAAATGGGCTTGACTCTGGCCCAGCGAAACTTAATTTACAAAAACAGGCAGTGGCCACATTAGACCCCATGGGCAGTGGTTTTCTGACCCCAGCTCTAGGGAGGTGATAAAAAGTATGGTTCAGAGAAACAGGTTTTGTGGTCAAATCAAATGTATTGGCCATATACTGATCTGAGTCTTCTAACTTCACAGCACTTATATTCAAAGCTCTGTGAAGTCCTGCAGTCAAGAAACACTTAACTTGGTCTAACCTACAGTTTTCCTATTTCTGAGAGTGTGGAACGCATTGTTGATAGTCTGTCAATTAATTAACATCCTGCAGACCAGTATTCCTCACACTACAAGTTAGAAATGCAGAACTCACCAAAATCAAGCCTCCTGTATTTTTTGGTGGTAGCATGTTTGCATTTATGACATTGCAATTTTCATTAGAGGACACAGACTTGTACGATGACCAACTCCTGCAATTTTGTATTTGTTCATGGAAAGAATTTAGCACCTCATCAGAAACGAGCCTTATGCATTCTGTCCAAATGGGAGAATTCTGGAGGAGGGTCTATCACCATACCCATCCCTGTGCTGAGCTCCAGCAGAAGTGGGAGTTCTTTAGAAGCCGTGTGGTTTAATACATCTGTCTCCTTGGCTGCTGTGCCAGCTTTTCATGACAGTGCTTTTCATCATCTGAAACATGTAATTGCTTTTGACGACAACAAGAGAATTGTGGCAAGAGAACTCTCCGCAGTTTCCGAAAACATTGAGCCGCCAGCATTTCAGGTCCAGTCAACTTCAGCAGATGGCGTGTTGGGATATGGGGTTGTTCAGACCTACAGAGCTAGCCAAGGGGTGGAGGGGACTCTTAGAACCACCACTACTTCAGTGGCGGGGTTTTAAAAGTCAGGGTTTGTGGGTGGAGATTTGCCCCCAATGCAAAGGCATGATGGGAAAGCAATGTGGGAGATGGTGTGGAGGAAAAGGTTCAAAGGTGAGGCTGTGTTTTGCAGCAGGGCGACCATTGGCTATATTTGAGGCTGGAAGTAGGTCTTGACTCCCCTGAAGCTCTGGGAAATGGCATGTGCTTGGGGAGCTGTCGATAAGAAGCCCAGACCCCACTCTTCCCATCAACCCCTCTTTAAAGCTGCCCCTTAGGCTTCCCACATGAGCAAGAATTGTTCGAGGGAACTCTATAGGTCCTGCTGGGATTGACATCAATGTCTCCTTGGGTTCAGAGCTTATGAAATTTCGAAAAGTGCGATGCCAGCAGATCGTCTCTGTTGAGCAGAATAATCAGAAACAAGCTGGCTGCTCAGCCCTGAGGCTCCCTGGGCTGTCAGGGCAAGGGCCACCATGAGGAGGTATGGGGCAGGGGAGCAAGGGTTCCCCCAGGCGCAGGGGTCCTGGCCCCTTTTGTGTGTGGCTCTTCACAGAGGGCAGAGACCCTGCATCAGGAGTGTGTGTGCCTCCCTCACTCTGGGGGTCCTTCTTGAGCTACTGGCATCTCAGAAGGCCTGGCCAACTGGAAAGAGGCAACCAGGACACAGTGTTCAGCTCTCATGTCCTGGGATACAGTGGACATGCAGGTAAGTGGACCTGGATAACCTAGGAACAAGTAATCAAAGCATGAGAACTCCAAGCCAACCTGCATAGAGTTTAATCAGTAGTGCCGGCATTATCTGACTTTAAAGGACTGGTGTTGTTATTTCGTTTTAAATAGAATGTAAAGGGAGGAAGTCATGAAGGATGCCGATTTAAAATACACATGGAGAAGATGACTCGTAGTGCATTTTAAAGACTCAGGTGACACACTTTATTAGGATACTGGCAGCCTCTTTAGGTGTGTGCTCTCTTTTCCAAAGCCGTGTCTAAATACCTAGTTACATAAACACATGAATCACTTCAGCCACCTGGAGAGTTTTTAAATTGCTCGTTTTTGTCACCATAGGAATAAGTGTCAAATAAACGTTTTGGTGAGGATGGTTCTATCCTGAAAAATGGGTCTGCCAGAATTGCTTGTTGAGTGAGTGCATAGCTCCCTTATAGCAGCTAGGGAAACCAAGGCATAAAAATTGGGGCCAGGAGACCATGCTTCCTCTTCTTTATTTTCTGAGTCTCTTGAGGATATTAACAATTTGGTGGTGATAAAGAACTGAGGTATTTTGTGTACTATCAGATACACAAAAGAGGAAGAATATAAACTTTTTCATCAAAAAATGTTTCACTTTTTGAATTAAGCAATGCAGCAAAAAGAGAGACCTCAAGTTTTTCAGTGAATTTTTTTTCTGACCGTTCTCAACGCCTTCATTCTGGTGTATTTCTAGAGAACAAGGTAAGAGACACTCCAAGGAGATGTTCCATTTGCCCTTTCAAGAAGTCAGGGAACACATGGAGGCTGCAATTGCCAGGTCCTCTGGAGGCATTTCTGTGGTCTTAATGCATTGTATTCCTTCCTACTTGCAAAAACCCAAGCCCTGTTGTTTTCCTCTTCAGGAAGAATATGGGTATAGAAGGAGAGAAATGGTCTTCCTTTTGAAATCCTTCAGAAGCCAGGGGACACAGATCAGGCCCCTAGTAAACCTGTCTTATTTCCCAGTCCTTCATGGGAAAGGCTCCTGCATGGGGGATGCAGGCCATATACTGGCTGACCTGAAGAGAGGGAGTGCAAACACCCAGATGCCAGACTTAAGGAAAGTCAGAGCCCATTCACTCATGGCATCAAAGAAGGCCCTCTGTGTTGCCTGGGCAAGGTCATGCTCCTTTCTAGAATAAAAAGGGAAGATCCTCATAGGTTTTCCAGAGGTGGCTATGAAATGGCTAGTTGTCTCAGACAAGGTAAGAAATTAGGGACTCAGTGGAGTTGCTTCTGCTGAGCACATCGGGCTGCCCCATGGGAACACGGAGGCAGCCATTTTGAGCAAAAGATGCTCTCAAAGAAGGGCCTTAAATTTGCAAAGGTCATTTCCGCTTTGACAAAAAACAGTTTGGCAGGAGGCTGACTCTGAATGCTGGGGTCCTTGTTCTTCATCGGAGTAGCCCCAAAGTCAGATTCTTGGAGTTCATGCTGTAGGAGACTGTTCCTTCCCTGTCTCTTGAAGACCTGTTGGGACCCATCTGGCAGGATTTCTAGCTCCCTTTCCTCCATTCAGTTTTGGATCCCTGCTGTGTAATACCTCAGTCCACTTTGGGTTTCTTGATTTTCTTAAAAATATTCAACAACGACTGGCGAAGGCACCCTGCTGCTTGGCGTAGGGGTCTAGGGACCATCCTCCTTTCGGCATGATGACCTTTGCAGTGACCTTCCTGCGGCTGACCCCAGCCCACTCAAGTGGAACTCTAAGCTGCCCCAGCATGGCAATGGCAGGGTGACAGTGACAAGCAGTTTCATGTGCCCAAGCCCACCCTCCCCTTCACGAGAAGCTTATCAGCTGATGGAAACCTGCCAGCTGTATCCCCACAACCTCTCTTGGGAGAGTCGATTCCCTAGGACAATTGTCAGAGCTGAGAAAGCTGACCGTGTTTTGCCAGAAGGGGGTAAAAGAAGTTGCACGTGCACAGGGGCCATCCTGTTTTTTGGTGCCCTCTAGCCAGATGTAGATGCCTCTTCTTCCTCATGCCAATCAAAAGAGAAATTTGTTTAAGATGCACCTTCACATTCTCTCCACCCCCCTTTCCCTGTCCTTCCCTCTCTGCCTCTCCCATGCACACACACAGCTTCTGGTGGAACTTTCAGGACCTGACTCCTTCCACTCAGTTTCTCAGTTCCTCCCATTTTCCCTGTTTCTGTCCCTGGTCCCCGATTTCTCGGTCTCTGCTGTCTTCTCTCTCTCTTTCCTCCTGACCCTCCAGCCCTCTCTTGCTCTGGTCTGGCGGGCAGGTGGGGGTTGCGGATGTCTGGAAGAGAGCGCCAGGAGACAGCGACAATAGTTGTGACTGTTGTTCTCTGCATGCCACGACATCCTTTTCCCTGAGCATTTGCTTCTGATTTAAGGGGGAAAAAAATGTTGGCTTTTGATGTTTTTACAGCTCAAGTGATCAGACATTCCATTTGTGTTGAGGATTTTAGGTCTAGAAAGGAATGAAGTGGAGAGTTGGGATGTAGACCAGTCCCTCATCAGATCTGTGATCTACAGGACACTGCAGGGTGCTGTTGGGCCCAACTTTTCTCTTTCAGCCCTGGCCTGGGTTTTCACTTGTTTTCTGCTCCACCTGCCATGTTCTAGAGTCTTCTCCCCTCTGTATCTGGTGCATCCCCTTGGTTGATGTGAGTACCTTGTGATCCCAGCAGAAGCAGTTTGACGCAGCTTGGGTGGCTCAAAGTGACTCACCTTCCCCACATTCTGTGCTGGTCTCAGCCTTTTTGCTTTCTGAGGGTGATTGAGAGACCCTGTCCCATATACCCTAGCTTCTCAATCATTATAGTGCTTACAATTCACCTGGAGCTTTATTTATTGGTAGGTAGGTCTGGGGAGGGACGCAGGATTCTGAATTTCTAACCTGCTTCTAGGATGTCCATGCCATTGGTCTGCAGACCACACTGTCTCTCAAGGACCCCATCTTCTCAAGGCCTGATTCCACGGGCCTGCTACAATGAAAGGTGATTAATCTAATGAGCACATATTAATGAGCTAAGGAGAAAGTCAGGGACAGGCCTTAACCTTTTCCCAAGTGTCCCAAGTATAGCAACTTTCTAAATATAACTCATTTATTCATTCAAAAAATATGTCTCAAGTGCCTCCCATGTGCTAAGCAATGTTTTAGGCCCTGGGGCAATGCTTCACAAACTTTAATGTGCATGCATACTACCCGGGGACCTTGTTTAAATGCAGATTCTGATTTATTAGGTTTGGGGTGAGATTTAAGCTTCTGTATTTCTAGAATGCTCTTAGTTGATACAGATGCTGCATATTATAGTGGGCAAGAGACTAGACCAGTGTCGTTCAGTGGAAATATGGCATGAGCCACAAATGGTAACCACTTAGGCCACTTTAAACATTTGTGTGGCCATGTTTGAAAAAAGTAAAAAGAAATCAGTGAGATTATTTTTGAAGATATGTTTTATCTAATCCTATATATCCAAAATATTATCATTGTAATACGTAATTGATATGAAAATATTTGAGATATTTATATTGTCTTCCAAATTAGGTGTGGTTTTTATACTGACAGCATGTTTCAGTGTGGGCTGGCCAGATTCCAGATTTTTTTTTTCTCACTCTATTGTCCAGGCTGGAGTGCAGTGGCACAATCACAGCTCACTACCGCCCTAAACTCCTGGGCTCAAGTAATTTTCTGGCCTCAGCTTCCCACATAGCTAAGACTATAGGTATGTGCCACTATGCATGGCTAATTTTTTGATTTTTTGTAGCAATGAGGCCTTTCTATGTAGCCAGAGTGGTCAGGCCATCCTCTCACCTAGGACTCCCAAAGTGCTGGGATTCCAGGCATGAACCCCTGTGCCTGGCTACATTGCAAATTCTCGGTGGCCATAGGTGGCTGGTGGCTACCCTATTAGACCAAGGATCCAGATAATGCCCCTGGGCGACTTCGGAAAGTGACTCTGGGAGGAGTGGAAGTTGCCACTGAGGACCACATATGTGGCCTCCTCACCGCCTCCAAGAGAGGAATCTTGGACCAGCTCACTTCCCGCCCCATTGAGGAAAGAGGAAATCAAATCTCAGGACTCAAGTACAGTATTTGCCTACTAGAGGAAGCTAATTGCTTTGGGGTAGGCCGGAGTTCCTTTCCTTCCAAGTGTTGTGCCCAACTTACTTCATTAAAATGGTATCTCTTTAAACCCCGCAGGTGAGTTCAGGAGGGGGCAGAAGGAGCCAGGGGTTTGTGTTTTTGGCTCCCTTCCAGTTTGCTTCTGGTGTCAGATTCTTTGAGCACAGCTTTGCTCTGGGAACCAAATTCAGACTTTTGCATAACTGCAAATTCCCTTGATGCTCCAGGCGGCTTGGGATCATCTGGAGACGAGAGCAGGCTGTGTACAGAGTGCACGGTGCTTCAGAGTCACCACCTCTGCCTGTTGTACCAGCCAATCAGGAAAAAAGGGACCAAGCCAGGTGCGGTGGCTCATGCCTGTCATCCCAGCACTTTGGGAGGTGGAGGTGAGAGGATTGCCTGAATCCAGGGGCTCAGGACAAGCCTGAGCAACTTGGCGAGACCTCATCTCTTCTCTACAATCAAAAAATTAGCCAGGCATGGTGGTCTGTGTTTCTACCTACTTGGGAGCCTGAGACAGTAGGATCATGTGAGCCCAGCAGGTCATGTGGTGGCCATGAGCGTGCCACTGCACTCCAGCCTGGGCGACACAGTAAGACTCCAACTCAAAAAAGAAAAAAAAAAAGAAAAAAGAAAAAAGGGACCAGGTTAAAGGAACAGGGGACATTTAAAGATTATAAAATCCTTTGCCTCCCTCCTCTTAAGTATTCCCCGGTCCTGTATTCTGTGCCTTTCTAATCATGTTAGAAGGTGCGTGATGTGTATTGACAGTGCACTGGGATGTGGCAGATGTCGCTGCCCTGAGAGGGAACTGTGAGACAGACATAAACCCAGGCCACGATGCATTTTCATGGTCAGGTGGAATTTGCCCCGATGCCATGCCTGATGTCCAAGTATTAAATGGCTGTATTAGAGTAAAATACATTCTGAAATGGGGTTTAACGGCCATCGTAGTAGTAGCCGTTAATGTTTATACGGCACTTCTTGGCTATGTGACTTTTGACCTTCTCTTATTTCATTTTTACAAAGTTCTTGACAGGCAAGTACTTTCTGAAGAAGGAAGGAGAATGGAGCCGTAGTCCTTCCTCATCCCCGAGGTGAGGAGGTGGGATGCATGGGTCGCTCCGGTCCCATTTGTCTTATGCTCTGTCACCTGGGGTTGATTTGTGCATTTGAATGTTCAGGCCTCAGGGGTGAGAGTGTTGATCTTTGGGCAATATTTTTGCCTTCTGTCATTCTCAATTTCTCCATCTGTAAAATGGGAATTATAACCATACCCACCACCCAGGGCTGAGAGAGTATTCAATTGATAACCTCCGAAAAGCACTTTGTAAGTTCTTAGAAGTCTTTCCATCATCATCCTTGCCACTGTCATCATCTTCCCTATCGCTCTTGGTTGGCTCTCCAGGTCTGGCTGCAGGATGAGGGTTCTAGATGACCTTGTCCTTGGTCAGTACCTTTTTCTCGCTAGCCACTCCACCAATATACTATCTGCTTCCTTTTTTGTTTTGGAAGGTCTTAGAAGAGTCCAGGTCTCTCTGCCACTGTTTCTATTTCCAAAAGAAAAATGGCCCATGAGGAAACTTGAAAACTACACGTTTGAATTCCTCCATGAAGGCAAAGATGAGGTAAATAAAGCATAGGGCTTGACTGGCAAGGAAGCAGGCCGGGGAGGGTCGATGTCCCGAGAAGGCTTACAGCGAGAAGCTGCCGGCCCGAGCACTAGCGTCCTCAGCTATTGAGTTATCACGTGTCCACTCAGCCAGCTAAGTACAAATTAATCTCTTGTGGCTGACCAATTACGTGCAGACTTTTGTGGGAAAACAAGTTAAAAGAAATGCATTAAGTAAAGCAAGGGCTAACAGCTCTCGAAGTGGGAGGAGGATGGGCTCACACAGTGTCAGAAGGTATTTAATTTCACATCTTCAGTCCAGCTTATCTTATCAGAATGTGTCTGAGAGTGACTACATCTAATCATGTGTGTGTGTGTGTGTGTGTGTGTCTGCACATATTTGCATTCATTAGGATTAGGGTGGCCAGCTTCCTGTGCCTTCCTGGAGTAGTTCCAGCTTACAACTGTTGTCCTTGGGTAATTATTAATAGCACCCTCTTTCACTCACAGATGAGTTTAGGTTTGGACAATAAATTATATGGTCACCCTAATTATGACCACATAGCATGTCTGTATATATGACAAAAACAAGATTTGTAGTGCTGGGAAAGAGGTTAACAGACTATTGTTGAGCTATACCTTTTTTGTTTTCTCTAGGAACATGAAATCAAAGTTGTGTTCTGGAAAGAACTTAGCCTTTGCAAAAAGGTCAACCTAGACCCTGTTATAAAGAATTGTTAGGTGTGGTAGCTTAGAGACTAGGGTCTGAAGCTGACCATCTAGGTTCCAGCCCCAGCTCTGCCACTTACCATCTGTGACTTTGGGGGCAAGTTACTTAACCTCTCTGTGTGTATTCTGTGACCTCTGAAAAAGGCATAACGGTACCTACCTCACAAGGTTGAAAGGAGGATTCAGTGAGTTAATAGTTAATGCACATTCCTAAGAGATCTAAAAATCGATCTTCCATACGACCTAGCAATCCCCCTTCTCGAAATATACCCAGAGGAACTCAAATCATTCTATGAAAAAGATACCTGCACATGCATATTTATTGCAGCATTATTCACAATAGTAAAAACATGGAACCAACCATGCTGCCCATTGAAAGAGGACTGGATTTTTAAAAAGTGGCACATAAACACGATGGAATATTACTCAGCCACAGAGAAGGACAAGATTATGGACTTCACAGCAACTTGGATAGATTCAGAGTGTGTAATACTCAATGATCTGTCACAGAAACAAGGAACTGAGTACCACGTGTTCTCACTCATAAGCAGACCCTGAATGCTTATCATAACTCTATAAGAAAGGAATTGGCAGTAGTGGGAGACTGTTGGGGGAACACAGGGGTTGGGGCACACAACATCAATAAGGGTACCTGAACGAAATATTTTTGTATGCTTAACCCCTAACTGTACCCCACAATAACATAATAAAATAAAAAAATAAATAAATAAATAAAAAAAAAAAAAAAAAAAAAAAAAAGAAAGGAGGATTCAGTGAGTTAATAACTCACATTTCTAAGAGATCTAAAAATCAATCTTCCATATGACCCAGCAATCCCTCTTCTTGAAATATACCTGGAGGGACTCAAATCATTCTATGAAAAAGATTCCTGCACACGCATGTTTATTGCAGCATTGTTCACAATAGTAAAAACATGGAACCAAGTGTACTGCCCATTGAAAGAGGACTGGATTTTTAAAAAGCAGCACATATACATGATGGAATATTACTCAGCCACAGAGAAGGACAAAATTATGGACTTCACAGCAACTTGGATGGATTCAGAGTGTGCAATACTCAATGATCTGTCACAGAAACAAGGAACTGAGTGCCACATGTTCTCACTCATAAGCAGACCCTGAACACTTATCATAATACTATAGAAAGGAATTGGCAATAGTGGGAAACTGCCAGGGGAACACAGGGGTTGGGACATACAACATCAATAAGAGTACCTGATCTCAAACCAGGCAAAGTGAGGACCAAAGAGAGGCCCAAACTTTACCTGTGTGATGACCATTTATCTACTTGATCTTGCATTGTACCCCACATCTTCAAAATAAAAATTAAAAAAACTGTTAACACACGTGAAATAGTGACTGGCATTAATTCCTTAGTAAATATGTGCTGTTACTTTGGTCCTGGCTTTATTGTCCTTTAGCTGTTTGGCCATGGGGATGGTCCTCTCTAGGCTCTAATTCTTCATCTGTAAAATGAGCATACTAATTCCCACCTCCATCAGATAGGGAAATGTTTGTGAAGAGCTTAGTGGGCACCTGGCTGTCAATGGATGCTCAACAAATATTCATTTCTCCTCCCTCCCTTCTTGCCTTCTTCCTTTTCTCTGATTGGGTGGGAAGCATCTCTGCTAACTCATGGAGCTCGTTCCTCCTCTAGTTAGCTTGCTTCATGGAAAGTGTAAAGTTGTTTTCTGTGATGTCACTGGCAAGAGGCTATAAAGCCTACCAGTGAGACAGGTGAAAGTTCTCAAGTTGCTTCTGTCATCTGCATGAAGTGGGAAGGCTGTGATCTAGGGATGCTTGTAAGGATAGCAGCAAAGAGAGTTTTTAAAGATGTCTGCATTTTTCTAGGCTTCTGTTGCTGAACACCCTGGTGTGGCTAGAGCTTTTTTTTTTTCCACCTCCAAGTCTCCCTTCCTGAATCCTTCTCTGCTCTACTCACCCAATGTCTATGAGTTATTTTGACTTTCAGTAATATTTGCATTTAAGTCATAGCAAAAATGAAATGAGCTGAAGACTATAAAATAAATCTGTCTAACAACTGGTATTACAAAGGAAGGCATGTTTAAAATACTATCATTGATTTGAGTTTTTTTAGGTTCAGCAACACCTAACCAACAGTTTTATCAATAAGAACAACCCTTGAAAAAAATGAGTGGTTATCAATTAACACTGTACACTATAGGTCTTCTGAAGTAGCTTTATTAGTTCAGTGAGTTTTCCCTTTTGTTTCTCATTCATTCATATGTTTCATTCATTTTATTTACTCCACAAATATTTACTGAGCACTTATTGTGTACTGGGTACTGTGCCGTGTTCGGGGGATACACATTGAAGAAAACTGTGCCTGTCCTCAGAGAGCATACGGTCTACCTAGTGTATACGTCATGTGCTGCTCATCATTTCAACACACTCCAGGACCCACCAAATGTCCTGAAACATACAAGAAAAAGACATAACTTGAGCTGAGAGGGAAATATAGGGAAAGGAACAGTATTACTGATGGAGAAATAAGCACAAAGCTTTGTATCAGTGTTTTGCAAGAAGATAAAACAGGTAGCTTGAGTTGAGGTCAGGCGAGCAGACTAGACTACAGAAATGAAACAGATGTTTCATGTGGAAGCTTCCAAGCTGCTCTTGCTGCAATTCTGAGTCTAATCTCAAGCCTGAACCCATATCATTGCTCTACCTTTCCACCTCATTTACCTTAGACAAATTTTGATGGGATGAATTAGAGTGCCCCATATGCCGCCGACCTGTGTGAGATAAAGCCTATGTACAGCTGATAGAAAATGGTTATTCATGTATAAAAACCTGGGACCATAGCCATTACAATTGTGTTCTTGTGGTACAGATGATACCCACAGTTGATGAAGTTGAGAGTGGTTGGAGAGAAATGAATTGGAAAACCACCATCAAAACTTGACCTGAATCCTTTACCAGATAGTTACCCATGTTTTCCAAAAGTGGTTGGCAAAGAATGTGCAACAGAATGACCTGGAGGGCTCCTTGCCAAAAAGGCACATTTCTGGGCCCACTCTCACATAGATGAAGATTGCTGGAGGTAGGATCCAGGGATCTGCATTTTTCACAGCTTTGGTAGGTTCTGGTGCACATTGAAGCTTGAAAACTATCAGCCTGGCCCATCTATTTTACCAAGAAAGAATGTGAACATCAGCCTCAGATAACAGTCTCTCTGAGAAATGACCAAAGTAATAATGCAGTACAAAGGGAAAACAGAAAAAAATCAAAAACCTTTCAGGTTCTTCAGAATTCCAAAATGCCTAGATTTGAGATTGACAAGAGTCCACATGTATTTTGCCAGAAGCAGACATTTCCCCCTCAGATTTAAGCTCCCTCTCCTATGTGTTTTTAGGAAATTCAGTCCACATGTTCTTGATAGTCTTGCCCTAAACTCATCAAAAATGCCATTTTGTCGCAGTGATTTGGTAACCCTGTAGTATTTCAATGTCTTTTGTTCCTCTTAGAATTCAGAAGCTGTATTTGGCTGAGGACAAACTAACCCCAAACATCAAGAGGTTTGAGTTTGTTTCAAAACACAAGCCCCACAAATATTCTGTGTCTCCCACAGGCTCTGGGCTCTGTTTTAGAATGAGAGCCTAACCTCCAAATATACCTCTTCTCTTGTTCCCAGAGAAAGAAGGCATTTAGTAACAGGAGCATGGCATCCTGGATGAGCACTGGACTGGGAGAAAACAGTGTTTTTGTCTTGGGTTTTCCACCAGTTAGCGGTGTAGATTTGGGCAGATATTTTAACCTCTCTGGTGCTGTTTCTTCATGTTTAAATGAGGAGATTAAACTCTATGCCCTTTGGGTCTAAAGTACTTCTCTGGCTTCAGTTATCATAATAATTATTGAAATTGCTGCCTGGAATCTTCCACTACCACAGTGTGTTTTGGTTGGCTTATCTGTTTATTGCCTTTGCAAACACAACACATTGCTGTGTCTTTGGCACCTTGCCAGGAAAGATGAGCCAATTTGAGCATGTTGCTTCTGGATGTCAAAATATTCTCATCTGATCATGCCACAGAAGAAGTTTGTTGAGAGTGTGACTGACTGACATAATGACTGATTGGCTGATAACGGCAGATGACAGTGATTGATTGAGCATAAAATTATCTGCTCTCATTACTTCTGAAATTGAATTCAAATTGGCCTCGCTGGAGGGTTTCCATGGAAACCATAACCTACTGTAGCAGGTGTTTGTGGATGCCATGGTTTATTGTGATCAATACCTGTTTCCTGTGCTGGTCTGAAGAAATTATTAGTGATTGTAGTCAGGTAGAGTCAGTCACATACAAGAAAAAAACTCTCTCATTTTGTCATATTGCTACATAAAACAAATGCATGCCTTCTCTGAGTTCTGCTAGTTGATGACCCATTCATTAATTTGCCCTTCTTATTTTGTTATTAACACAGAGGGTTTGCTTTCGAAAAATAAACATTGTTCTAGGATTCTTTCTTTTTCTCTTTGAAGAAGATCAGAATAGTAGACACATGTCCATTCTTGTTTTTTTAAAAAATATGATATATTACAGTAACAACAAACATTTCATCAAATCTTAAGCATGCTCATGTTAATACAGAAACAGAGATGGTCCTGCAGGCTTTTTCTGAGTTGTTTCCATGAATGAAAAAGTCCTGAAGCAATTTCATGGGCCTGCCTTATTGATCTCTCATGATGGCGTGCTATGCCTGCTCTTCAGGGAAGCCTTTCCTAACTGCCTCCATCAGAGTTAATTACTACTGGATCTGCATTCACGTGGTGTTCTTCCATCTTCCATGACAGCATTCATTTCAGGCAACCTTGCCTTAAAAATCCTCCTATCTCTTTCACCCTCTAGACTATGACCTCCTTGAGAACCCGGTTACTTTCTTGTTTCTCTTTATAGTATCTTTAGCATCTAGTGAAGTGCCTGATACATCACAGGGGTTCAGTGCACGCTTGTAGAATTGAATTAACAGGATTTGCAGTGCAAGGTCATCTCTTCCCAGACGATTATTGACTGGGATTCCCAGCATGTGAGGCAGTGGGCCGTGTGCTTGATGGTTCAGTTGCTTTGTCGCCTGCCCTGTAGCTGTGTCTGTGCCCAAGAGGTTCATTAGGAAATCTTTTGCTTCAGGAGATTCATATTGTAGAGGACGTCTGTACGGCTTCCAGGCTGGCACAGCCATGCTGAGATGATGGTGGGAGGATACCTAATAAGGTTTCAATTTTATGCTCAACTGCATTCATTCATTGGTTTGGTTAGAATCTGCTTCAGCTTACCCCCTCCTCCCAAATTTGGATCACTAGTTGAAGGCACTTTGGGATGAATCCACCATTAATAGCAGCTGACATTTTTCAAGCACATACCTAGCACTGTACTAAGTACTTTACATATTTTTCAGTTCTTACACATTCTATGATTATCCCATTTTCAAAGACAAGAAAACTGAAGCACAGAGTGGTTAAGTGTTTTTTTCCCAAAGTCACACAGCTAGGAAGTAGAAGAGCTGGGATTTGAACCCTCATTGTCTATCTTCAAACCCTACTCTTAAGCCATTTGTCATGTTGTCTCTTGATGAAAGTGATTTTCAGAGTTTAGTTTCTGAACTGACTGCATCAAAATCATCTACACTTTATTAAAAATGCAGCTACCTCAGGAACTACTGGTGCAGATTCTTTTGATGGAGGCCAGCACATCTGCACCAAGATGCTTCATTCTGTTCTGCACTTTAAGAGGCATTGATGTGGGTTTGTTTTCTTGTTTTGAGAATGGGGGTGACAAGTGATTTCAGTACTATGGTCTTATATGTAGTTGAAGTCAAGGCTTTTGGATTTTTGTTTCTTTGTGCTGCTTAACTTTAGAAAGAATGGGACGTGGTAACAAGTAAACATTTTTAAAGAGCTATCAGGCCTTTTTGGTAGAATGGGCGTTTAATGGAATAGTCCAGAGAACTTATCAAAGACGTCCATTCAAAGGCACAGACATGGTCCAATTAAAGGCCCAGTCAATGGTGTTAACAGTGAAGGCAGGCGTGGTGGCTCATGCCCGCAATCCCAGTGCTTTTGGAGGCTGAGGCAGGAGGATTGCTTGAGGCCAGGACTTCAAGACAAGCCTGGGCAACATAGCAAGAACTTGTCTCTACCAAAATAAAAATAAAATAAAATACAAACAGTGAAGGGTTTTACAAACAGTAGAGTTGTGCTCCCCAGGACGTCCACTCCAAGTATAAGTGGTTTGCCAGTAGTTTGTAGATGAACCTCATGGCCTCACACTTGAGCTTCCTGAAGGACACACATATCCTGTTTTTTAACTTCCTCCCTAGAGTAAACACCAAAAACCTGCTCACAACAAGACAAGCCTCTGCTTTCTCCAGAGAGGATTGCATCTTGTCTTTGCTGGTTCTCTGCTCCAGCCCCATCCATGTCATGACTTCATTTCTATATTTCTAACAGAATTCTGGCTGCTTCTTTCAGGAATTTTCTCTGGCCAGTGCCTCCCAGGACAGGCTCCCCACCTGAACATGTTAAAAGGCTCATGCCTCTGGGGTCCACCATTCAATCCTTGCTCTCCTCTCACTTTGCTTTCTATTCCTAGTTACCATTCTGTAACTTTTTCCTCAGACTACTCTGAAGGGCAGAGCCTATCTCTTTAAAGCTCTATTTGTTCTTATACTCTGTCTGTCAGTCCAGTTTCAAGTGCAGCATCTTCTACATCCTGTTATCTCTTAGTCTGTATGTCCATATCATGCTTTTTGTTGGTCTACTTGTTTATTTTCTGCTTTCTCCCATTAGATTATTTGTAGAATTAATGAACGCTTATGTGTTCATGGATTTTTCACCCCATACATCCTTACCCCAACTTTTTATCTCTCCCCAGTTGCTTAGAAATACTTCTGTTTGTGTATGTAGAGTCCGTGAGGAGAGTCAGGACCCTGGTCTTTATATCATCAGTGGTATTGCAATTTTGTAGGAAGCATGATCGTTTTTTAAAATGACACTTTGTAGTGAGTGATTCAGACACCTATCATTTTGGTTACCTGCTGGGGCCTTTCAAGGTGAGCAGAAGGCCTCTGTTTTGTTCTAGAAGCTGGAAGGTCTCCAGGTGGTTTGCCCCAGAGGCCCACAACCTCCCCACAGTCTAGGAATGCTTCTGGTGACCCCAGCAGTGTGGTTCAGGCAGGATTCTTAGAACTCTTAAGTAAAATGGGACATTGCAACCTTCAAATCCTAGGAGCCATTCAAGCTTCACCAGTTGTCCCAGTCATGTCCTTTATAGCAAAAGATCCCAGTCTGGAACCACCTATTATATCTAGCTGTCATGTCTCTTTAGTTTCCTTCATTGTGGAACAGTTTCTCAATGTGTCCTTGACTTTCATGACCATGACATACATGATGACTCTAGACCAGTTGCTTCATAGAATAACCCTCAGTTTGGGTTTATCTTATTAGATTTGAGTTACGCAGTATTGGGCTATGAAGTGTCAGCCTCCTTAGAGCTCAATCTCAGGACTTCCTGCTCACTGAGGCAAGCCCGTGCTCACTCATGCTTCCCCCGTCTCTCTTTAGGTGAGCCACAGTCACATTTCCAGCCCAGGCCTCTCCAGTGAGCTCTGAAATCTTGACCCAAATGTCTCTCTAGTACCTCCTTTTGGATACTGAAGGCTTTGAGCTCCATGTCCAAAGCCAGATTCATCCTCTCCCCTCGCCATACCTTGAACCTCTTACAGTGCCCTCTGTCCCATGAGTGCCACCACCGACCATCTTGTTACAAAATACAAAAACAAGAATTCTTTCTTCTTTGTATCCTCAAATCCAATTTGCTACCTTGTCCTGCTGAATTGACATCTAAAACATCTTTCTGATCTGCTCATGTCTGCCCAACCACACCACCTCCACACTTGCCTTCGACTAGCAGCCTCTTAGCTGATCTACATACACATATGCTCTCTGGCCCCTCCTGTCTATTCTCCTTGTGAGCCAGAATGATCTTTTCACCATGAGAATGTGATTGTGTCATTTCCTCCCCCTTACACCTCTTGCCTGCTTAAAATTCATCAACGCCATCCCATTGTGCTGAGGATAGACAGGACATCAACATGGCTGGCAGGGACCTGCATGGACTGGCTTCTGCCTCCCTCTTCTGATCTCATGCTTGACTCTCCTCACCTTTTTTTTCTGTCTTTCCAACTGTGCTTACCATGTTTCCTTCAACCACAGGACCTTTGCTGCTTGTCTTGTGATTTCCCCAGCCTTCCAGTATGTTCAGATAACTTTATTGAGATATAATTCACAGACCATATGGTTCAAGTTGGCATTTGGATTTTGAAAAAAAAAAATCACAAGTCAGGTGTGGTGGCTTATGCTTATAATCCCAGCACTTTGGGAGGCGGAGGCAAGAGGATCGCCTGAGTCCAGGGGTTCAAGACCAGCCGGGGCACCTTAGCAAGACCTCATCTCTACAATAAATAAAAAAATTAGCCAGGCATGGTTGTATGTGCCTTGGTTCCAGCTACTTGGAAGGCTGAGGTGGAAGGATTGCCTGAGCCCAGCAGGTCGAAGCTATGGTGGTCATGAGCATGCCACTGCACTCCAGCCTGGACAACAAAGTGAGACTCCAAATCAAAAATAAATAAATAAATAAAAATCACAGACCACACAATTCACCCACTTAAAATATACAATTCAGTGTTTTTTAGTATATCCATGGGTTGTGCAACCATCGCCACTATCCCACTCCAGAATTCTGGAATGTGTCCATCATCCCAAGAGAAGCCTGTAACCATTAGCAGTCACACTTTAGCCAACCACCATCCTCACTACCACCAGTCCCTCTCCTCTGGGTATTTTATATGAATGGAATAATATAATATTTGGCCTTGTGTGTGTGTGTAGCATCTCTCTCCTAGCATAACGTTTTGGAGGTTAATCTATGTCTTAGCATGAATCAGTACTTCATTTTTAAATTTATTTTAAAGATGTGGGATACAATTCAGGATTAGATATACAAATGGTCATTGTGCCACTTGTATACTAATCCTGAATTTTATCCCACATCTTTAAAACAAAACAAAACAAAGACAAATGGTCATTGTGTAGGTAAAGTTGGGGCCTCACTTTGGTCCCCACATCACCTGGTTTGAGATCAGGTAGCCTTATTGATGAGGTGAGCTTCCCATCCCGCCCCTGGCAGTTACCCACCACTGCCAATTCCTTTCTTGTAGTACTATAATAATTGTTCAGGGTTCACTTTTATGTGAGAACATGTGGTCCTCAGTTCTTTGTTTCTGCGATAGATTACTCAGTACTATAGATTCTAAGTCCATTCTTTTTAATGGATGAATACTATTCCATTGTATGGACAGACCATATTTTATATGCCCATTCATCAGCTGATGGCTATTTGGGCCAGCCTTCAAATCTTGAATCCAGCATTCTTTCCTTGGAGAACTTCCCTCACCTTCCTGACTAGGCCAGATCCTGCCAGATAGGGTTTTATTGCATTGTGTCACTCTCCTTACTAGCTTTTTTCATGGCTGTAATTTCACTTTTGCTTGCATGATCCTTGGCCTAGTTTAATACTGATCTTTTCTAGCAGACTGTAAACTACAGAAGACAGGGACCATATCTGCTTTGACTCACCCTGGTTTCCAATGCCCAACAAAGGGTCCTATCTACAGTATGAGTTCATTCGATATTTGTTAAATGAACAGATCCTAATTCAGTTCACTAAAACAAGATTGTTTCTGGCAGTCTTCATATCTGGACAATCTGTATGAATTTCCTTGGCATGGCCTTTATTGTGCCATTGACTGCAAGGTCTTTCCATAAACCACTCATCTCTTTCTCTTGCCCCCAGCATGCCTTTACCCAGTTGCATTTCTTAATATAATTCAGCATTTATTGTACATATTTATTTGAATTAAGTTGCAAAATGGTAGAACATAACCACGACAGGCAAATGCAGAGCAGTGTGCTGAAGTTAATACATAGCAAGTAAGCAGCAGAGCTATAAAGATATGGGTAATTATCTGATGTGAGGAGAAAGGGTATTCCTGGGGCAAGTTTTTGTCAGTATTTGGGGGGGGATTTCTTTTTTGAGTCAGAGTCTCACTCTGTCACCCAGGCTGGAGTGCAGTGGTGCACACAATCAGGGCCTCAACCTCTTGGGTTTGGGTGATCCTTCCACCTCAGCCTTCCAATTAGCTGGCAGTACAAGTATATGCCATCACACCTTGCTAATTTTTAGATTTTTTTTTTAAGAGAAAAGGTCTTGCTATGTTCTATGTTGCCTCGGCTGGTCTCAAACTCCTGGGCTCAAGCAATCCTCTTGCCTTGACCTCCCAAAATGCTGGCATTACAGGCTTGAGCCTTTGCACCTGGCGGGAAAAAAGAAAAAAAAATTTAAAAAGTTTCCTGTTTGCCATTAAAGAGTAGGAGATAACTTACGGTAGGAATATTTTTATTTGAACAAGTGGTTAGCATCTTCCTTTCCTGGAACACTTATTGTGGGTCAGGCACTGTGCTAGGGCTTCAGTTTTGCAGGGTCATTTAATTCTCCCACTCACCTTGGGAGACAGGTGTTGCCTGTTACTATTTTGCAGATTAGTAAACTAAGGCTTCCAGAAAAAAATAATTTGGCATTTATCCCATAGTTTTTCTAACTTCAAATCACATGTTTATAACCATAATTTTAGTCACCATTTCCCCATTTTGGCAGATTTGGGGTCTCCTTTTAAGTGAAAGTTTTTAAGTAAAGAATTAAAGCAGAAAGTTAAAAGCTACTGGAGATAATGCCTGAGTACAACATCTTTGTTGTAGCAGAGCAGAGGAAATGCCAAGCTTGGGAGCTAGATGGAACCGGATTCTCCCATGCATTAGTTGAGCACTTTACTTACTTTCCCCAAGCCCCAATTTTCTAATTTTAAAAATGAGGATAATGATATCCATCTCAGTGGCATAGTTGGGGGTCAAATGACACAAAAATAAAACCCCAGGCCAATGCCTGACACAAAGTAAGTGCTAAAAGAAAAATGCCACCTCCCCTTTAATTTCTTCTACTTCTGTATTAATGAGCAAATAAATGACTTCAGTTGAAAGCTCTAGCCAGCTCTCCTACATAATACCTTTGCAGGCTAACACTAAAAAGAAAATGGGGACTCTAAACAGTTAAAATAAATCAGGTATGGTGGTTCACACCTACAATATCAGTGTTTTGGGAGGCCAAGGTGGGAGGATTGCTTGAGGCCAGGAGTTCAAGACCAGTCTGGGCAACATAGAGAGACCCTGTTTCCATATATATATATATATATATATATATATATATATGGGCATGGTGGTGCACATCTGTAGTTCCAGCTATTCCAGAGACTGAAGAAAGAAGATCACTTGAGCCCAGGAGTTAGAGGCTGCAATGAGCTATGATTATGCCACTGCATTTCAGCTTGGGTAACATAGGAAGACCCTGTCTCTTAAAAAAATGAAGAGAAGACTATTTAAAGTGCCTTCTCATCTTAGTGCATATCAATTCATCTCATACAATTGGAGCATACAGATGAATTGACAGTAATAGGCCCTTGTCCACATATTCCATTAGAAGAGACATAAACAGACTATTATAATTCAGCCAAAGTTCTCTTACTATGATAAATGCCGTTGAAGTTGCATGAGGAAATTGAACAACATTTTTTGCAGGCCAGAAGCCATTCTAATCTTACTTCTGATGTGGTTGAAACTCAGAAGCTTCTGGGAGCCAATGAAAATCCTCACCCTTGACTGAACTGTCATTTCAAAGGGAGAGAAAACACAACGTATTTTATGAGGTCAGGTCTCCCATTAGGTGATAAAGGCATTGTTCAGATGTGCCACCCAGCAACCCAACAACTTCTCTCAGAACAAAAGGTGGCCAGCCACAGTTACTTCCTGTGTCTGGTTTTTAAGAGCTTCGAGCTCTTAAAATAGGCTAAGGACACCATTAGTGACCAACTGGAAAAGTTTAATTCTATTGATAAATACTTCTCATGACTTTGCTGTGAAATAGAATTTGTGATGCTAGCAAGCAGCTTATTTTACTACTTATGAGGCAACCATGTTAAATAGAATTAGACCAACTTGAATTATGGATGGCATTTCCTGGAATAGCGTCCAATATTACACTATTATGCAAGGGAAACAGGAAGAAGAAGTATACTTGATTTTCTTGGGAGTCACTTTGCTCTTAAATACCCACATACCAAAAGTTTAAACACATTTTCGGGATTCCTTTGTATCAAAAGAGAACAGAATGGCTACCATTGTAATTCTGCTGCTTCTAGCAATTCACCAGCAGAA
>CAUYQG010075625.1:0-16096 GCA_963574415.1 Tarsius wallacei | reverse complement strand
CACAGATTTTAATAAATTCATTAAATATTTTTATTAGATATTTTTATACTTTACTAATAGTGATAATTTTTGCTGGTTCTTTAATGCATACTCATATTCATTTTTATGTTTAAAAGTCTTCACGCTAATTTCCTTCAGTATTATTACATTTTCACTTTATGCATACTTATTTTTCAATTATTTGACAGAATAGAGTATCTTCATTATTTTCAACATTCTTTTTTTTTTTGAGTTGGAGTCTCACTCTGTCACCCAGACTGGAGTGCAGTGGCCTCTCCCGGCCACCGCAGCCTCGATATGCTGGGCTCTGGTGATCCTTCCGCCTCAGCCTTCCAAGTAGCTGGAACTACAGGCGCACACTACCATGCCCAGCTAATTTTTGATTTATTGTAGAGATGAGGTCTCGTTCAACATTATTTTTAACAGATTATAAGTATTTAACAAACACAGCATAATTCTTAGTTTAGAATTATTACATGTTCCTTCTCAAAATGTGTTAAATACAGACAAGTATAAAGAATAAAATAAAAATATAATTTAAATCCTCATTTTTGTCTTAATTAAAAACTAATATTTTAATAACACTTTTAAAGAAAAATTGAATTACATTTATATATAATATGCAATATACATAGTATTTCATGTACTTGGTTTTGTGCAGCAATTTTTACTTTAATCATATCATGATTAGTTTCCATTTCTATTGATATTACCTAAAAACGTCATTACAGTGACCGTACAATATTTCATTTTTGGATGTACTTCAACTTATTTTATTATTTCTCCATTGTATATTTTGTTCGTTTCACTTTTTCTTGTCATAAATATTACGGTTAAAACTTTATACATAACTATGTGACCTCATCTCTCACTATTTTTTTTAGAATAGATTGCTAGAAGAAGTATTAATGATCAAAGGTAGGAATATTTTGAAGACTCTTAACTTATACTGCCAAATTATTTCTTAGGAAATTATCCCAATTTTTAATTTCACTTGCAGTATAATAGAATGCTCCTCTCACTTTATATTCATCAATATTTAGTATCAGTATTTCAATTTTTAGCAATTAGACAGGCATCTTATTTTATTTTTTGATTTATTGTAGAGATGAGGTCTTGCCAAGTTGCCCAGGCAGGTCTTGAACCTGCGGGCTCAGGCAATCCACTCACCTCAGCTTCCCAAAGGCGCGGGATTACAGGCTGAGCCACCAAGCCCGGCTCTGACTTAGTTTTTATAGCTTTGGATGTTTCAGTCAAGTTCATCTTAACCATTTTGATTTTTTTCTCTTTTTCTTCACACACTAGTATTGTTATGTTTTACACATAGCAAATTTCCATCTACATTTTGTTTTTTTAATTTCAGTTTGAATCAGAATATATTATTCGTTCATTACTTGTAACCAAAAAAAATCAATTATAAAGTGCTAAAAATGAAAGGTGATTTTTTTCTTTCCTTAGTATCAACTACAATTTGGGAAGTACTCTTTCTGGTGAGATGTTCATTATCAGATGAGGAAGAGGAAAAGTAGAAAAATGTGTTACTTGTATAATGTATCCTTCTTTACTTTGTTTTAATAAATCTTGCATACTCTAATATTTTTCCTGAGTGTCTAGCACATTTGTTCCTGGGCTACAGAGTTCATTCTTATTTCCACTAGAGGCTAGGCAGGCATCAGTATGAATGAATGAATGCCAGTTGGCCTAAGAATTACCATATGGTTTCTTTTTAACAGAAACCTAAGCAGAGAAAGAGATAGAGGAAAACGAAGGTGCAGATACTAGCCACTTTTAATGCTGATAACCTGGACTTTAACTTTAACTTGGTTAGAATGAGAAAAGGATGGGTAAAGCAGTGCATGCTTATCTGAACATCTAAAAAATAATGTCTTTTTTATCTGAACATGGTAGGGGTCAGCCTCTGAGAAAGCCTCCTAAAACCATATTTCTTCCACCTCTTCTTTCCTCCTAGACCACGCAAGAAATGTTTTATGTCTAATGGATTGCTACTGAGTTTTAAGATTAGTAATCGGTTCGGGTGTGATAACCCCAGCACTTTGGGAGGCCAAGGCGAGTGGATTGCTTGAGCCCAGTAGTTCGAGACCATCCTAAGCAACAAAATGAGATCTCATCTCTTAAAAAAAAATTAGTAATCATAGTGGGATAACCATTGCAGGTCTAAATAATTAAAGAACTTCCTTTTATTTTGGAAAAAAAGAATATGTCAATTAAGAGCCAGCACTCAGGAGAAATAATCTCACCCATTTCTACCTTATTGTGGTAGAGAATTTAGTAAACTAATCGTTGGCACTATGGGCCAAATTTGATAAGTTTTTTATTTTTATGTATTTATTTTTTGAGTCAGAGTTTCACTGTCATCCAGGCTGGAGTGCAGTGGCATACCCAGGGCCACTGCAGCCTCTATCTGCTAGACTCAGGCGATCCTTCCACCTCAGCCTTCCAAGTAACTGAAACTATAGGTGGACACCACCATGCCCAGCTAATTTTTTGATTTATTGTAGAGTTGCCCAGGCTGATCCTGAACCCTGAGCTCAGGCAATCCTCTTGCCTTGGCCTCTGAAAGTGCTGGGATTACAGGCGTGAGTCATCACACCTGGCATAAGTTTTTGATTCTTTTTTTTTTTTTATAATCAGTATTTTTTATTATGATATTGTGGGGTACAGTTAAGGTTTTTGATTCTTAATACATTTCCTTCATTCCCTCTTTTCTGCTTTATAGCCCCCTTCCTTCTTGAATATGAACATGTTTCTTTTCTGTTTTTTAAAAATAAAAACAAAACAAAAACCTTATTTTAGTTGTGAGATTGTGCTATAACTGTGCTTATCATAAGGTCTGACTGAGAAATTGGATAAGATGCTTCACTGGTGTCAAGTTTTTTCATCTCTTGACATTTACTAACCAATGTAACATAAGTTTAAATGATTTTGTCTCGTAATCAATTTTGTCTCCTATCTATCTTAGTGATAGATACTATCACCATTTTACAGAAAAGATGAACAAACTGACTCAGAGAAGTTAAAAGATTTACTGTTATCAGTGCTCTGTCATTTTGATGTCACAGAGACTGTAAAATTGTTAGTGTTCGTATTCTGTTTCTCTCCGTCTAGCACTTTTTATCTTTCTTGTTTTTGCCGTCCTTGCACTGTAGTTTTCATCCATCTCTTTCCTCTTCTCTCTTTACCTACTGTACCCTCTAGCCCCATACTTCACTAGATCATTTATCTCCCAGCAGAAAAAACTTGCTGAAACTATTCCTGTAGATTATCAGCTTGACTTATTCCTTCACCTCCCTGACGATTTTGATCAGATAAGTCTTGGGTCACTTTTTCTGGGAGGTCTTCTCTGACCATCCAATTTAAATTACACCTTGCTTCTCCTTCCCAGCTCTATTTTCTACGTACTACTTTTCACTTCGAATGTATCATATAATTTACTTTTTTTTTCTTTCATTTTTATTCCCTCCTACTAGAATATAAGCTCCATGAGGTTCCGGATTGTTAATTAGTTTGTTTTAGTGTTGTATTCCTGGCTGCTACAATAATATTTGGCATGTAGTGAACACTTGGTAAACATTTATGAATGAATGAACAAATTACTATGTCCTCATCTTTAGATTCTTTATTACCTTGCACATAGTAGTTACCAGATTTATTTGGTTGAATTTAATTGCTTTTACATAAGAATTCTGGTTTCTGAAAAAGGTTTTAATTTTGTCTTCCAAAATTTTATATGAGTGAAAATACATTTTTTCTAAGCAGTTATCTGTTTTCTTTTTCTTCCTATCTCATTTTCAAAGAAATTGGAAGTAACTTCCAAAATATTGTAAGTTTTTTTAAAAACGTAGCATTTAAAATACTTAAAACTATTATTTCCCCATTTTCTTTCTTGAATTTAACCAATCCTCATGTATTTGAGTTATCAAAGCTGCTAATTCCCACAAACACATTTTTAGAACCATTTGTAAAGGAGGAAAATCATTTAGTTTTTTTTTTAATTGTGATTTATTATCAGTTGGCAGCATGGAAGCAATATTAAGAGTAATTTTATTTATAATCACTTTTGAAAACTGGCACTGTTTGCTATAGTTAGTATACATACCCTGTGATCCAGTGATTCTATTTGTAGGTTTATGCTCACCAGAAAGATACCCCAAAAGACATGTACAAGAATATTCAGAGTAGCATTTTTTCATAACAACTCAAAACTGGGGGCAGCCTTAATGTCCACCCACCGTAGAATAAATACATTGTGATGTGTTCATATAATAGAATAGTATACAGCAACAAACTGATTACTACTGTATGCAGCAGCATGGATGAGTCACCCGTACATAATATAATGTTGAGCTAAAGAAGCCTGACATAAAAAAGGATATAACTGCATGATTCCATTTTTTTTTTCTTTTTTCTTTTCTTTTTTTTTTTCTTTTTTCTTGAATTGGAATCTCACTCTGTCACCCAGGCTGGAGGGCAGTGCGCGCTTCTGGCCACTGCAGTCTCAACCTGCTGGACTCAGGTGATCCTTCCACCTCAGCCTTCCAAGTAGCTGGAACTACAGACACGTGCCACCATGCCCGGCTAATTTTTTTATTTATTGTAAAGATGAGGTCTCGCTAAGTTGCCTAAGCTGGTCTTGAATCTGCAGTCTCAGGCAATTCTCTCACCTCGACCTCCCAAAGTGCTGGGATTATAGGCGTGAGCCACCGCGCCTGGCTGATTCCATTTCTATAAAGTTCAGAAGTGGAAAAAATATATCTGTGGTAATAGAAGGAAATGATAGTGGTTATTTTGGGGGAAGGAGTAATTACTAGGAGTGTCACCAGTGGAGTTTCTGGAGTTCTGGTAATGCTCTGAATCTCAGTGGTGGTTACATGGGTATGTTCACTGTAAAATTGCATCAAGATGTACATTTTAGATGTGTATACTTTGTATATGTTACACCTCAAGTTAAAAAAAAAAAACTTGGTCGGGCTCGGTGGTTCAGCCTGTAGTCCCGTGCTTTGGGAGGCCGAGGTGAGTGAATTGCCTGAGCCCGCGGGTTCGAGACCCACCTGGGCAACTTGGCGAGACCTCATCTCTACAATAAATCAAAAATTAGCTGGATGTGGTAGCACGGGGTTCGAGACCTGCCTGGGCAACTTGGCGAGACCTCATCTCTACAATAAATCAAAAAATTAACCAGGCGTGGTAACGCGCGTCTGTAGTTCCAGCTACTTGGAAGGCTGAGGTGGAAGGATCGCTGGAGTCCAGCAGGTCAAGGCCATGGTGGCTGGGAGCGGCCACTGCACTCCAGTCTGGGTGATGGAGTGAGACTCCAACTCAAAAAAAAAAAAAAAAAATCTTGTACTATTCCTTCTCCCCCCAAAGTAAATTTGGTAACATCTATACATCAAAAAATCCACTTAATCCTGATATTGTCCCACAAACAGTTTGTAACTTTTTGTTTTTGGTACAGCACTCTGAAATATGTGGTGTTTACCATGGATTTACATAGTTCCTATGTAAATTTTTAAGTGAAAATATTGTATTGGTCAGTTCTCAGGTAATTTCTGAAATGTGTAATTTGGATGAAGTGCCATGAGACCTACTACAGCACAATTCAGTTGCCTTAGATCAGTGACTTTTTTTTCTTCACTATAGCCAACAAAACAAAATATATATATTTTTAAATAACGCCAAATATATTGTATTTTGCAATCCAGAGCCTATTTTTTTGTATCTGAAATAAATGTTTTAGAAAACTGTATTTATTTTTATCACATGTGTAGTCTGTTTTATTCTATTTATTAAAAAGTAAGATAAAATTTGTGACCAACTAGATTTTTACAGTGAAAGTTGGTTTAATGAAATTGCTGTAGGTATTATAAATATATGAGTATAAACAGGAACTAAATCTGAATTTTATTTTCAAATTTCTAGTTATTTCTAGTTTTTCAGTACTTAATAAATTTAGCTAGTTGCCAAAATAAATGTCTCTTACTGTTTCAGAGAACAATCAGATCCTTCTGTGCTTCTGATAATTTTTAGGCATGCCTTCATTGATTTTGATAGATATGAGATCTGATATTTATATTGCTTGTTTTATACATGATCTCTTCTTAAAACTTCTAAATCTTCTTTATTTTCAGAATAAAGTATCTTTGCTTTTCTGAAATGTGTTCATGTGATGTATTCTGCTTGCAGTATTAGAGAATTTTACCCTAATTTCTGATACATAGGAATAACAGTAATCATCTCTGATTTTAGAATTGACTTTATCCAGCTGTTTTCAGCCATCAGCTGGATATTAAAACATTTCTTTTTCAGGAGTAGTTATACAACTCAATTCTAATCACTTTTTGTTGGTAAATGCATATGCATTTTGTTATCCAGTATTTTACTGGTAGTAACTTAAAATTTATTAACTACTTTTTTACTTTTATGATCACTTTATTTCAACAGCATCTCTACTTTGTCTTGTAATTATAGAATTTATTTCATAACCACAAACAATCTTTATCCCATGACTTCATTTTGTTATAATTCAAAAACAGAATAGTGTGTGACTCTTAAAATATGCTTCAGTTATTTAACGAGGACTTCCTCAAATATACAGTATTAGAATATAGTTAGTTACTTTTATGATATTATTGAAGAAGTAAAAAGATTGAATTCAATGAATTAAAGCTCTATATTTTTAAATGAAAATAACTCATAGAGCCCTGATAATGAGTAGGAAAATAGTGATTAGACCACTCTTTTTTTTTTTTTTTTTTGAGTTGGAGTCTCGCTCTGTTACCCAGACTGGAGTGCAGTGGCCACTTCTGGCCACCGCAGCCTCAACCCGCTGGGCTCTGGCTATCCTTCCGCCTCAGCCTCCCGAGTAGCCGGAATTACAGGCACGCGCTACCATGCCCGGCTGATTTTTTGATTTATTGTAGAGATGAGGTCTTGCCAAGTTGCCCAGGTGGGTCTCGAACCCGCGGGCTTAGGTAATCCACTCACCTCAGCCTCCCAAAGGCGCAGGATTACAGGCTGAGCCACCGAGCCCGGCTTAGACCACTCTTTATCCTGTGTTCAAAACAAGAAAGATTTGAAGGTCGTAAGTTATAATTGCACTACAGAAGATAAGTTACTTTGCAGTTTCTATGAAGATAATAGTTCATTGTACCCTTTAATTGTACTATTCTCTAGGTGTATATATTTCATCTTAGAAAATAATTATGTTGTTATTAAGGTCTTAATAACCAGTTATTGTTTTTTCAGTTATTGTCCACTATCCTGAAGCAGCTTACAGTTTTGTCATCATTACTACTTAGTTCTATTTCTGCTTAATAGAGTTTTAGTTGTTTGCCATACATATTTGACTAGACACAGGATCAAGCAAGGAAGTTTTAGGTAGCACAAGAACTTCACAAATATATTTTAATATAGGCCAGGCGTGGTGGCTCAAGCCTATAATTCTAGCACTTTGGGAGGCCGAGGTGAGAGGATTGCTGGAGCCCACGGGTTCGAGACCAGCCTGGGCAACATGGTGAGACCTCGTTTCTACAATAAATCAAAAAATTAGCTGGGCATGGTAATGTGCACCTGTAGTTCTGGCTACGTGGAAGTCTGAGGCGGAAGGATCACCTGAGCCCAGCAGGTCGAGACTGCGGTGGCTGGGAACATGCTACTGCACTCCAACCTGGGCAACAGAGACTCTAACTCAAAAACAAAACAAACAAACTATATATATATATATATAAATTCCCATTGTACATGAGAAATTATTATTGAAACACTTGTGGTTTTTAATATTGGCCATGGAGTCTCTTCAGCTCCAAATCCAAGAAAAGCATTATAAGCTCAGCAAATTTTTCTTATTTTTTTTTTTAAGTTGGAGTCACCCAGGCTAGAATGCAGTGGCACTCTCAGCTTGACCTGCTGTGCTCAGGTGATCTTTCCGCCTCAGCCTTCCAAGTAGCTGGAACTATAGGCACGTGCCACCACACCCAAATAATTTTTTTTTTTAGTTGTAGGGATGAGGTCTCACCAAGTTACTCAGACTGGTCTCAAACCCCTGGGCTCAGGCAGTCCTCTTGGCCTCTGCCTCCCAAAGTGCTTGGATTACAGGCATGAGCCACCACGCCCGGCCTAGAATTTTAACATATACAATAAGTGCTACATCACAGTATTTCGGTCAGTGATGCATGTCTGTTGGTGGTTCCATAAGATTATAGTGGGGCTGGAAAATTTCTATCCCAGTGACATTACTGTAATGTCATAGCTCAGCACATTACTCACATGTTTGTGGTGTTGCTAGTATAAACAAACCTATGTGCTACCAATATATAAATATAGTACATATAGTTGTGTATAGTATATAAATCTTAATCATGATAACAAATGACTATGTTACTGGTATATGTATTTACTGTACTATACTTCTTGTGATTATTTTAGAGTATACCCCTACTTATATTTAAAAACAAAAAGTTAACTGTAAAACAACCTCTCTCCGGTCCTTCTGGAAGTGTTCCAGAAGGCGTTGTTCCCATAGATGCAGCTCCATGTATGTTACTGCTCCCAAAGACTTTCCAGTGGGGCAAGATGTGAAAGTGGAAGACAGTAACTTTGATGATCTTGACCCTGTGTAGGCTTAGGTTAATGTGTGTTTGTATCTTAGTTTTTAACAAAAAAGTTTTAAAAGCTAAAAAAAAATGTAATAGAAAAATACTTTTAGGTTAAGGATATAAAGAAATAAAATATTTTTCAGGCCAGGCGTGGGAGACTGAGGTGAGAGGATTGCCTGAACCCATGGGTTTGAGACCAGCCTGGGCAATTTGGTGAGACCTTGTCTCTACAATAAATCAAAAAATTAGCCAGGCATGGTGGCGCGTACCTGTAGTTCCAGCTATTTGGAAGGCTGAAGTGGAAGGATCGTCTGAGCCCAGCAGTTTGAGGCTGTGGTGGCCATGAGCGTGCCACTGCACTACAGCCTAGGTGACAGCGTGAGACTCCAACTCAAAAAAAAAAAAACAGAAAGGAAGAAAATATTTTTGTGCAGCTGTACAGTGTTTTTGTGTTTTCATTTCAGTATTACTACAAGAACCAAAAAGTTTTTTTAAAACTAGAAAGTATAGACACTGGCCAGGCATGATAATTCACACCAGTAATCCCAGCACTTTGGGAGACCGAGGTGGGAATATTGCTTGAGCCAAGGAGTTTGAGACCAGCCTAGACAACATAGTGAGACCTCATTTCTACAAAAATAAAAATATTAGCCGGGCATGGTGGAACATGCCTACAGTCCCAGCTATTCCAGAGGCTGAGGCAGAAGGATCTCCTGAGCTCAGGAAGTCAAGGCTGCAGTGAGCCATGAGAGTGCCACTGCACTCCAGCCTGGATGACAGAATGAGACCTCAACACCCACATACACAAAAAGTAAAAACACTGCAGTAAGCGAAGGTTAATTTATTACTGAAGAAAGAGAAAATGTTTAAATAGATTTATTGTAGCCCAAGACTACAGTGTTTCTACAGTCTACAGTGTGCAATAATGTCCTAGGCCTTCACATTCACTCACCCGCTCACTGACTTCCAGTGTACCATTTTTTAAATCTCTCATACTATATTTTTACTATACCTATTCTGTGTTTAGATAGACATATACTCACCACCGTGTTACAATTGCTTATAATATTTAATATAATAACATGCTGTACAGATTTGTAGTTGAGGAGAAATAGGCTATACCATATATCATAGGTATGTAGAAGGCTTTACCATCTAGGTTTTTATAAATACACTCTATGATGGTCACACAACGATGAAATCACCTAACTGCATTTTCCAGAATGTATCCCAGTCATTAAGCCACGCATGACTATAATGGGTTAAGAAGGCAGGTAATTTAAACTTCAATAAGATGTTAACCAAATACACATTTGTTTCTGGTAAACTTTGCATTCATTTAACATGTTTAGGATTTTCTGTTGTGGTTAAAGAAGTCTTTTCAAAGTATGATCACTCATAAAAATGAAAAGGTTTACTGTTATCATTTGAAGATAAATGATGTTGTCATATATTTTAGTTCAAGTTGACATCATTAGGCTCAAAATGTAGTATTTTGCAGACTGATTATAATCAGCCTTATAGGTTTCTCTTCTCCCTTAATCATAAATATCTATCTTTCTCAGGAAAAAGAAATGAGACAACAACGGTTCAGGAATGTTTATACTTTAAGGCTTTGTCATGTTTGTCTTTATTTATCCTTGAAATAAATCTCAGTGATAGGAATTACTATAACTTTTCTCATTAATCTTGTAGTGTTTGGGAAGTTTATGTGTGTGTCTCCTCTTTCAGAAACATGGTTGGTTACGTACATAATCACTGGGGGTCCAGGTGGGAAACATAATTTTATTTTGGGGGGAAAAATAGGTAGAAAATGATATGCATTTACTAATTGTATGAAATTGCTATTTATTTAGGTAGAGAATGAAACTGTCCTCTCAGGCACTTAAATTGTGAAATGGGTAAAAGTTGTGAAATATGACTACAGAGAAACGAAACCATGAAAAGGAATTTGCTTTTAGTTATCCAGATTTTTGAAAAAGTAAAAAATGACAATTGAGGAAGTGATCAAATTGGACCTGCTACATTGTTTCCACAAACACACAAAAACTATTAAAATGAAGTATTAATTTTCTTTAATATTTAACTTGAACACTGAATACTAATTTGTATGGTAATCTTCAGTTTTTCTTAAAAACACTGTTTATTATTGCACTTTTACTTGACTTGTTTATTTTACTTTAGTAAAAGGGTTCTGATGGTGATATTAGGTGAATATATGTGGAATATATGTGATAGAGTTGAGTTTATTGACAAATAATGTACATAGAATAAAATTCTCTTTATATTTTATTTATTTATTTTTATTTTATTTTATTTTTTTGAGTTGGAGTCTCACTTCATTGCCCAGGCTGGGGTGCAGTGGCAGGCTCCTGGCCACCACAGACTCAACCTGCTGGGCTCAAGTGATCCTTCTGCCTCAGTCCTCCAAGTAGCCGGAACTACAGGCACGCATTACCACTCCCAGCTAATTTTTTGATTTATTGTAGAGATGAGGTCTCACCATATTGCCCAGGCTGGTCTCAAACCCACGGGCTCGGGCAATCTTCTCACCTTGGCCTCCCAAAGTGCTGGGATTATAGGCTTGAGCCACCACACCCGGCCTTCTCTTTATATTTTAAAGGCAAGTGGGTGTGTGTGTATATATTTATTTATTTATTTCTATCCATGGACAATATTATTCTAAAATTAACATGTTAAGAAAGGGTGCTGGGCGCAGTGGCTCCGCGGTGGCGCAGAGTCTCACAGAATGAGACTCTGACTCAAAAAAAAAAAAAAATGAGCTGCTTGGAAGGCTGAGGTAGAAGGATTGCCGGAGCCCAGCAGGTTGACATTGGGGTGGCCGTGAGTGTGCTACTGCACTACAGCCTGGGCGATGGAGTGAGACTCCAACTCAAAAAAATTAATAATAATAGTGGAAGAATACTGAAATTGTTCTTAAGCAAATAAAGAATTTTAAAAACTATGGAACAACAAAGAGAGTAAAATTGCATTTAACATGTAGAACATTTTGAACAATAAAAGTATTAAATGGAGCCTTTAAAATCATATTCATTAAGTCTTACCTATATGGCTTTAAAAAAGTGAAATAAATTTAAAATTTTAAAAGTTGTGTTTGTAAAGCTTAAACATGAGTTATTTTACTATTGTAAAATATTTTAGAGTTGGTACAGATACTAACATAGTGCTTCCCTGAGTTTATTTGCATTACACTGGCAAGGAAAAAATCAAGAAAATTCTTCAACAAACTTTATATTCTGCTAATATTCATTTTCTTGTAACGAAAACAACTGTGCAGACTTCGCATTAATTTAATTTTAATAAGTATTCATGGATTATTTGATATATAATGTATTGTAACTCTGAGAATATTGTGAAAGACCTGGAAAAAAATTATAGGAACTGAAAGTAGCATGATCACTGTGTGTGTTAAATAGGTAATAAAATTTATGAAATCTATTTTCAGTAGATGACTTTCACTTTTTTAAAAAAGTAAAACTCCACTAAAAAGGCAATTTACTTATTTTCCCTATAATGCATGGCAGCTTCAAATTAAAACAAAAAAAGGTAAAGGAGTTTTCCACTTCACTTCTTTGGATAGATTAACCCTTTTCACTCAAATATAGGTTGTTGAATCACCTTTGAGGGTAACTAATGATTGGCACCCAGGCATCTCAAAGAACAAGAATTCTATATTTCTTTTTTTTTTTTGAGTTGTCTCCCGGCCACCACAGCCTCGACCTGCTGGGCTCCAGCGATCCTTCCGCCTCAGCCTTCCAAGTAGCTGGAACTACAGGCACATGCTACCACGCCTGGCTAATTTTTTGATTTATTGTAGAGATGAGGTCTCGCCAAGTTGCCCAGGCGGGTCTTGAACCCGCGGGCTCAGGCAATCCACTCACCTCAGCCTCCCAAAGTGTGGGATTACAGGCTGAGCCACCGAGCCCGGCTTATATTTCTTTATCCTTGCCTAATTTCTATTAATTCATGAACAATATTCTTCCCTAAAGGGGGAAAATATCTCATTATTCTCCTTTGTTAATAATGGTCACTGTATTGAGTTGACTTCTTTTTTAGGATTTTTAAAAACATGTTTCCTCCAACTTCTCTTATCTTAAATATGATTTTTTGTATATTAGGTGCTCTGCCCTAATGATTAATCATTTTTTTAGTACAAATAAGCTGACATAATCATACCTCTTTTTCAATTTAAACTTGTATGTATGTGTGTATATGTATCTGTGTAGTAGAAAAATACCATCTAAAATACCATGCCTGACTCATTAGCCTATTTTTTAATCTTAATAACTATTTCATTGAAATTTGAATTAGAGTATATGCCATTTTAAAACCAGAAAAGGCCAGGCAGGGTAGCTCATGCCTATAATCCCAGCACTTTGGAAGGCTGAGGTGAGAAGATTGCCTGAGCCCAACCTGGGCAACTTGGCGAGACTTCATCTCTACATAAATCAAAACATTAGCCAGGCATGGTAGCGTATGCCTGTAGTTCCAGCTACTTGGAAGGCTGAAGCTGAAGGATCGCCTGAGCCCAGCAGGTTGAAGCTATGGTGGCCATGAGCGTGCCACTGCCCTCTAGCCTGGGCAACAGAGTGAGACTCTGACTCAGATAGATAAATAGATGGATGGATGGATAGATAGAGACTCCGACTCAGATAGATAGATAGATAGATAGATAGATAGATAGATAGATAGATAGATAGATAGAATGATAGATAAAAAGAAAACCAGAAAAGTATTAGAGTCAATTATCAGATTAAGACTTTTAGGAGATATATAGATAGATGATAGACAGATAGATAGATACTGTATATATATATACTTGTGTCATGAACATGCTGAAAGAAGAAAATGTGGAAATAAATTAGCCAAATGAATGTTTCAGTGTGGGTGGAGGTGGATAGTGAAATAAAAAGTACTGATTTTAATCTGAAGATTGAATCATGTCTATCTTTGTCCCTAAACGACATTATGATCTCAAGCTCTTAACCTTTCCAGTCTGCAGTTTGGTGTATAATAATATCTGTTCTACCCACACCCCAGGATTGTTGAAAGAGTCAAATAAAATAATGGTGAAAACATTTTCTAAAACTAGCATAAGCTGTGCAAATTAAGGATGCTTGCTTTTGGAGTAATGAATGATCAGTTATTGCCACATAACTGTTTTTCATCTTCCGCCTAGTGATCAGCAGATATGTCTTCATGGGCCATTAATTATTCATCTTGCTCATTAAATTAATTAATGCCTTTGGATTATGGGATGTTTAATATAATAAACTTTTTAAAGAACTGTCTTTCCTTCTCTTCCTACTTTTCATTAATGTTTTAAAATCTTTTTATAGGACTTTGCCTCCCGGGCTAAACTGGCAGTTCAAAACCTAGTCCAGAAGGTTGGATTTTTTGGAATTTTGGCCTGTGCTTCAGTAAGTTAATTGTATTTAAATGAGAAATTTCACTAAGTGATAGGGTTATATTTTGATCCAATTTGTTTCTAAAGATATATTCCTGAATGAGCAAAAATACTGTCATATTTATTGAGTATGTAATTTTGTGAATGGTTTACCTTTTAAATGAGCTGTTTTCTATTGAATGGGTTCATATCTTGTTTATTAACTTTTAAGTACTTCATCACATAATGATAACTTGACACTTGAATGTCTTGATTTAGTAAAACAATAAGATACAAGGCCGGGCACAATGGCTCATACCTGTATTCCCAGCACTTTGGGAGGCTGTGGCAAGAGGATTGCCTGAGCTCAGGGGTTCAAGACCAGTCTGGGCAACTTGGCAAGACCTCATCTCTACAATAAATTAAAAAATTATTCAAGCATGGTGATGCGCGCCTGTAGTTCTAGCTACTTGAAAGCCTGAGGTGCAAGCATCGCCTGAGCCCAACAGGTTGAGGATGCACGGCTGTGAGCATACAACTGCGCTCTAGCCTGGGTGACAGAGTGAAACTCTGACTCCAAAAAAAAAGTTTCAAGATTAGGTACAATGAAGAATTCATAGGTCAGGTGCAGTGGTTTACACCTGTAATCCCAACACTTTGAGAGGCTGAGGCTGGAGAATTGCTTGAGCCCAGGAGTTTAAGACCAGCCAGGGCAACATAGTGAGACCTCATCTCTACAAGACATCAAAAAAATTAGCCAGATGTGGTGGTGTGTGCCTATAGTCCCAGCTGCTCAGGAGGTTGAGGCAGAATGATCACCTGAGCGCAAGAGTTCAAGGCTGCAGTTAGCGGTGATCATGCCACTTCTCTCCAGTCTAGGTGACAGGGTGAAACCCTGACTCAAAAAAACAAAAGAGGGAGACGGGCTCGGTGGCTCAGCATGTAATCCTGTGCCTTGGGAGGCTGAGGTGAGTGGATTGCCTGAGCCCGCGGGTTTGAGACCCACCTGGGCAATTTGATGAGACCTCATCTCTACAATAAATCCAAAAATTAGCCGGGCATGGTAGCGCACGCCTATAGTTCCAGCTACTCGGAAGGCTGAGGCGGAAGGATCGCCTGAACCCAGCAGGTGGACAGAGTCTGGGCAACAGAGTGAGACTCTAACTCAAAAAACAAAACAAAAAAAAAACACAAAAAACAAAAGAGGGCAACCCCTTTGGGTCTCCTCCCATTGTGGGAGCTTTTTTCTGTCCTCTCAATAAATCCTGCTTTCTAAAAAACAAAGCAAAACAAAACAAAAAAGAATTCATATAAACCTGTCTAAAATGATGTTAACTCCTGGCTAGATAATGGAAACATCTACAGCAAAATTAAGGATACCTTTCACTATGGTGAGCTATAAGAAGCCATTTGTGTCTAAAACTTAATTACTGTCTGCCCACTTTATTCATTATGTATTAGAACACGAATACATCTTTGAGCTCTCTCCACCCCAGCAAAACAAATGGCCAAAAATTAGGGCATTTGGTGCCATGCCAAAATTTATGATGTAATATCAACATTATAGAAATTCTGAAATACACATATAACTAACTATTGATCTTGGTAATACTAGAAATTTTCATAATCTAACTTTTTTCTAATGCAGAACCTCTTTATCACAATATTGATCACCATTATTTGAGCAGGTTATAGGTATATTATAGTGTGATATAGTGGAAAGAGAATGGGCTTTGGAATCAGGCTAGCCTGGGTTCATAAACTAGTTATGCCTCTTATTAGCTATGTAACCTCAGTCAACTTATCGTCTTTGAGCCCTAGTTTTCTAATTTTTTTTTTTTTTGTGAGTTGGAGTCTCACTCTGTCGCCCAGGCTGGAATGCAGAGGCACACTCATAGCCACTGTAGCCTCAACCTGCTGGGCTCAGGTGATCCTTCTACCTCAGCCTTTCAAGTAGCTGGAACGGCAGGCACATGCCACCATGCCTGGCTAATTTTTTTTTTTTTTTTTCTAATTTACTGTAGATATGAGGTCTCACCGAGTTGCGCAGGCTGGTCTCAACCCCCTAGTCTCAGGC
>CAUYQG010075622.1:0-10060 GCA_963574415.1 Tarsius wallacei | reverse complement strand
TGCCTGAGCCCACGGGTTCGAGACCCACCCGGGCAACTTGGCGAGACCTCATCTCTACAATAAATCAAAAAATTAGCCGGGCGTGGTAGCACACACCTGTAGTTCCAGCTACTTGGAAGGCTGATGCGGAAGGATCGCCGGAGCCCAGCAGGTCGAGGCTGCGGTGGTGGGGAGTGGCCACTGCACTCCAGTCTGGGCGACAGAGTGAGACTCCGACTCAAAAAAGAAGAAAAATCGAACTTATATGAGCTTCTGTTCAAGAGGTAGGGAGAGTTCCTTCCTTTCTGTTTGGGGGGCATACAGCCCACACTAGCCAATGGGTACCCCCGAGAAAGACACTGTCGCCTTCGTTTCCCTGATGACTTGTGGGACATCTGGCCCTCAGCAGGGTCTCAGTTGCCATGAGTTGAATGAATGATGGACCCAATAAGAGAATAAAGAAGTGAAAGAATGGCTGAATAAAACCCCATTCCAGCCCACGTTTTCCTGATAACAGTAATAAAATGAAGGACAGAGTGGACAGAATTATTATAGTATTTTGACTTTGTTTAACTTTGTGAAAACACTATGTTTAGCTGGGATAATGGGAGTACTTGGGTCAGTAATAAACAAATAAATGAGCAAAGAAATAATGTCTTGTATTTGAGGTGATTTACAGCTTACAAAGCTATCACACACACATTTTTTCCATAGGAGCCTGTAAACCACCCTGTGGCACAGGCACGACAAATATTACTTTCTCCTTTCAATGAACAATGAAACTGCAATTTAAATAACTGCAATCACAGTGCTCAGAGTGGCAGAGTACAGATTTAAACCCAGGGCTGATTCCAGACGCTCCTCCCGACCTGTGGTTCTGCCTCTCAAGGGGGTCTACACTCTGGAAAAAATAATTCCGCCCATGTGTTCAGCCTACTCCACTCCTCAGAGAGGCTTCTTTTTCGACCCAGGTGTCCATGAGCAACATTTGGTCTTGTTCTGGGTGGATTTTAAATTTTTCACAAGTTATAAGCAACTCAAGTATGGAATGTGTCACACAAGGCTTCATATCTTCTCCCACAGACAAAACAACCCAATTTTCACATCTCTTGTGAACATCAGACGTTCCTGTTTTTGTCCTGTCTGCCTCGTCTGTCTGCTTGTTTCCTCGTCCGGGTTTTCCTCTGGAATGCAGCTATGCGGTCTGGAAGGAGTAGTGGGTTGTGTTCAGAGCCTTAGTTTTCCATCTATAGAATGGGGTGGTATGGTATGCTGAATGGTCCCTGAAAAGATAGTCACATCCTAATCCCTGGAACTTTTCATTGTTACCTTATTTGGAAAAAAGTTTCTCTGAAAGTGTGATTAAGGGTCTTGAGATGAGGAGCTTATCCTGGTGGGCCCCAAATGCCATCACAATGTCCTTCTAAGAGGGAAGCAGAAGGAGTTTACACAGATAGAAGAGGAGGGGGCAAAGTAACCACAGAGGCAGAGATATGAGTTAGAGGGCCACAGGTCAAGGAATGCCAACCAGCCGCCAGTTCCTGAAAGAGGCAAGGATGAGTCCTCTGCCAGGGCCTCCCAAGGGAACATGGTCCTACTGCTATGGGCTGAATTGTGTCCTTCCCCGATTAAACTGGTATGTTGAGTCCCAAACTCCAGTATCTCAAAATACAGCCATATTTGTATATAAGGTCTTCAAAGAGGGAAGTTAAAACGCGGCTGCTAGGGTGGGCCTGATCCAAGAGTACTGGTGTCCTTATAAGAAGAGACACTGAGTATGCATGTGTCCAGAGAAAGACCAAACAAGGACACAGCAGTGAGGAGCCATGTGCAAGCCAGAGAGAGGCCCCAGGAGAAACCAACCCACTGACTCCTTAATCTTGCATTTCCGGCCTCTGGAACCATGAGGAAGTAAACTGCTGATGTTTAAGCCACCCAGTCTGTGGTTCTTTGTAATGGCAACCTTAATGAATAAAACACTTGCCAACATGTTGGATGCCAGTCCAGTGATACTGATTTCAGACCTCTGGCCTCCAGAACTCAAAGAAAATAAGCTGGGCTCGGTGGCTCAGCCTGTAATCCCATGCCTTTGGAAGGCTGAGGTGAGTGAATTGCCTGACCCAGCAGGTTCAAGACCCGCCTGGGCAACTTGGCGAGACCTCATTGCTACAATAAAAGTAAAAAAATTAGCCGGGTGTGGTAGCGTGCGCCTATAGTTCCAGCTACTTGGAAGGCTGAGGCGGAAGGATCACCAGAGCCCAGCAGGTCGAGCCTGCGGTGGCCAGGAGCGTGCCACTGCCCTCCAGCCTGGGCGACAGAGTGAGACTTCAACTCAAAAAAAAAGAAAAGAAAAGAAATCTCTGTTGTTTGAAGTCACCCCTTTTGTGGAACTTTGTCACAGAAGGCCTAGGAAGCTGGGACAGGTGATAATACCTATCTTAACAGGCTTGTTCTAAAAATGGAAGGACATCACAGGGTGGACCTGCTTGGCTTTGGGTAAGTACTGTCCGCATTTCAGTGGAATCTGAATTCTCCTCATGGAGACTTTTCTGCATGTTCCTTCTTCTACCCAAATAGGAGCAAAAAAAAAAAAAAAAAGATGCACCAACCATAATGGCTTTTTTCATCATCTTGTCTTCTTTCTTCTTTGGTGACTGTTTCCTGCCTGAATGCTCCAACTTCCATTTTGGGCCAGACCTGTGCTAAGTACTTTACCCAAATTGTTTCATTTAATCCTCTAAACAATGCTTTAATATGAAGCCTATGATTATACTAACTTTACAGATAGGGAAATCAAGGCACAGAGAGGCTAAAGAGATTACCCAGGGAAGTGTCAGAACTGGGAGACAAAGTCAGGATGTTGACACCCAAGCTCACACCCGTACCCACTATTAAGCTTCAGGAGGGGAAGGATCCACCTCATCTGTTGACTTTAATTCTCCACCTTGTGCTTGGAGAAGAGTTTGTATTCAATGAAGACCTGATGAATGGATACACGAACGAATGAATGAATGAATGAGTGATACTTTGCACATACCAGAGGAAAACCCAAGAACATGCTCTTCAGGACCCTGATTTATCCAGTTTCTCTTTAGCTTGACTCTGCTGCTATTGCTGCTGCCACCCCACCCTGTGAGAGAAGCATTTCAATGGTTCATTTTCAGAGCTTGTATAACAGGCTTACAGGCAGGACAACTGCAAGAAGTACATGTTCCAGGAAAGTCCCTGAGCAAACAGGATGGAGGGGACGACATGTCACCCTGGGGAAACAGAAATCTAAGATAGCCCAGAAGGAAAGGGGGGGGAGGTTGAGTAACATGAACACCCCCTCCCCCGGACAGCCCCCTGCCAAGAAAGCCCTCCAGAACCAACGGCCAATGGGGCCAAGGAGCCCATCAGGTTCTGACCAATGACCCACAAACCCACCAATGGAGAAGGGATATGCCACCCATTCAATCCAGCCCCCTAATAAGGGATAAATGAAACTTAGGCAACGTTGGAGAAGACTGTAACCCCATAGTACTCAGTCAATGAGGAACTGAGGGAGGAACTCGTGCGCTAGGAGATAAATTGTTCGCTGTAATTGGACTGGGTGTGCCTGCCTACCAGACACCTGATCTTGCAAGACTGCCGTTAAAGTCTTGCTTCTGCTGAACTCTGTGTCTCCGTGTCCATCCTTTGATTTTGGATGGCTAAGTTTGTTTCTCACAAACCTATTCACTGTCCTCAGTGGTCCAGGCCCACGCCACACCCTCTCTGCCTCTTTGACACCGGGGCAGAGAGAGAGAGCCAGCCCCTCCTATCCCCCACCCCCCACCCCCTCCCCCATCCTCTCATCAGTGGCCTTGTCTCCTTGTAGACAGAAGAGACTGGAATTCTCAGGAGCCTTGTGAGAGAGATCTGGATTCATCCAACAAGACTATGGAAATCATGAGGGGCCATGGACATACGAGACATCATTTTTACCCCTGTTCACAGAAGAGGAAACTTAGGTCTAGAAATGTTAAAATACTTGTCCAAAGTGACTCCTAATCCAGTGCCCTTCCCAACATACCAAGTCAGTAAGAAAAAGTGACCCTATTCAGAAGAGAAGATGGGGGGGCTTCAGCACCTGGTTTCAATTCTTATCAGTCGGGTGGGTGTTATCAGACGAATTATGTAAACTCCTTGAACTTGAATCCTTTGGCCCATACAATGAAATAAGCCTACCCACCAGCTGGCCAGGCTATCTGTCACTGAAAGACTCTTGGGAGACGGGACTTGATTCCAGAACTACATATTTCAGAAATTGACAGGTCCAGGCCCTGTTTGATCTCATCCCACCTGTCAACTTAGGCCCCCCAGGGGAAGTGGCTACTTTTCTATTAGTAATGGGGAAGGACTTCAAAAAACTTGATCCTACGTCAGTGGTGGCTGCATCTTCCTCCAGACCAGAGTCAGGAAAATGAAGAAAAGCAGCAACTAATATGAACTCCCCCATCCCTGAGTAAAACCCCATAACATCTCTGTGGAGTCTGAAAGATATTTACCTGGAGATCATATTTTATTTTTATTTTATTTTATTTTATTTTTTGAGTTGGAGTCTCACTTTGTCGCCTAGGCTGGAGTGCAGTGGCCGCTCCCGGTCACCGCAGCCTCGACCTGCTGGGCTCTAGTGATCCTTCCGCCTAAGCCTTCCAAGTAGCTGGAACTACAGGCGCGCGCTACCACGCCCGGTTAATGAGATCATATTTTACCATACCCAGTTGACCCTCCCCTGTGATGAATGCCCAATCACTATGGAGAGGCGTCTCTTTTCTAAACTATGTGTTTCATAACTTAGCCCCTACCAGAAGTGCGCTCCCATAGCCTTCTTCTTCTAAATAGCTTAAAACACATCTGAATGGAAGGAAAAGATGCCTTTAACTAGAGATCTGCGACCCCATTTTCATTGAACATAAAACAGTTCAGTTCTGATGTCATCATTACAAACTCCTAGAGTGGGGCGTTCAACAGTGGCACTAGTGGCATTTTGGACCAGATCATTCTTTGCTTTGGGGGCTGTCCTATGCATTGAATGTCTGGCAGCATCCCTGACCTCTGCCCAGGAGGCATCCCTAGTCCTCTCATCGAAGTCATGACAATGAAAAATGCTTCAGACATTGACAAATGTCCCTGGGTGTGGAGGGGTTGGAGGGGAGGAAACTACTCCCAGTTGACAACTACTGTCCCAGAGAAAGACACTGGACCTGGGAGATTGTCTTTGCCCTGTACCACCTGAAATTAGGCAGTTTATAGGAATGCCTTTTTTGGCAATGCGGATGAATTAAATATAGGAATAGGGGTTGAGTGAGCAGGAAGGAAAATATATATGCTATACCTCAAATACACAAGATGTACACAGCTGAAAAGATCATTTGCAAAGCTGGCTTCTGGAACATGACGCACAGCGAATTTTTTCTGGGATTTCAATATTTAGTTAGGCGTGTTTGGTGACACTGCAAAGTGGATCAGCTGTGACTGTTTGTGACTTCGTGTACTCTTCTTTAAAAATGGCTGTTCTCCCAGACAAGTTCTCCTCCGATGAAGTGTTTGCTGTTACTCAATTTTCTGCAGGGAAAAAAGCTTCCACTGTGGAAATTTCTCACCAACTTGTTAAAAAGTTGTGGAGAATGTTTTGAGTCTATGCCGTGTATAAAAAAGGTGTGGGAAGTTTGGAGAAGGGTGGGCAGAGGCCGAGTTTGCTCAGGGCAGAAGGCAGTCCTCCACACTTGACTAGGCACCACCATGTGCTTGAATCTCCTGGCGGTTGAGAGGGAACTAATGATTGCTTGGAATAACTGGCTTAGGGGGAAGAGTAATGGACTAGAAGTCAAGAGTCCTGAGCTCCTCTCTTGTCCTTTTTGACTTCAACATTCTAGTATCTGAAAATTGCCTTGTGTGGTAAGTTGCTAGAATAATGATTGATGAGTCATGCCTTTCCTGTGCCCACTTCCCTTTGCTGTAACACCTTCCAGGTGTATCTGTCTAGTGGTAGAATCTATTTTCCCATCCCTTGAAACTGGGCTGGTCTTGTGACCTGCTTTGACTCATAGAATATGGCAGAAATGATGCTTCATGACTTTCTGGGCTAGTCCTTAAGGGACCTTGCCCTGCAAATTTTGCTTTCACCCTCTTGGGACGCTGCTGTTGCCATGTGAAGAGGTGTGGTCTAGCTTCTTTGAGGATAAAAGACCGCATAGAGAGAGGCCCAGGCTGTTCCAGAGTCCTGCCTCATAGGGAGATCCCTGTGAGGCCAACAGAAGACCTGCCCAGTAAACCCACAGAACTGTGAGAACTAATACATGGTGCTTGTTTAAAGTCACTAAGTTCTGGGCTGTCTTGTTACACAGCAATAGATCAACGAGGAGCTTGCTGAAAGATTGTTTTTAGGAAACATGTTGTAAACAACCTCCTGTATGTTTATCATATCATGGCAAGACTCTCCTTCCCCCATCGTTAATTCCTTTTCCTTCAAGCTAGAACACACTTTTGGGCTTCTCTTTCTCTCCCCTTTTTCCTATTGAAGGAGCAATATCTATATTTATTTGCTCTCTTCGGTGTCATCAGGGCTGTGTCCCGTGGGGATAAAATAAAGGTGTAAGGCAAAGTCGCCCTTGTCCTCTAATCTGGGAGGAGCATGTATCCCGAGAAAAAAATAGAACCTTCATCTCAGAAGAAATTTAAGTTTGTTTAGGCTGCTAAGGAAAGTGTCTTCAGGAAGAAAGATGCCTTTCCTGAGAGCATGATCAACAGAACATTGTAGAGGCAAAATAGTGACACGTTAACTTGCTTGTTACTAAGCTATTGATTGTACCTTGGTCTTTTTCTGCTTCCCTTTTCTCCTTCTCTGTTATATCTCTAGTTTGTACTCTGTGAGGTTCAGAATAGAATTGTTCTAACACCTTCTATTTCCTAAGAACCCACACAAGGAAACAAAATAAAGTCCATGAGAACTTTCTGGGGAGTTTGTCAGCTGATAGTCCATCTCCTGGCCACTGAAGACCAGAGGGCCCGCATGGATGACCTTGACGTGGTTCCTGATTGTATTACTTTTTTCCCATAGCACATAAAAAACTCCACTGCAGAAATCGGAGAAGGAGGGAAGGATTATTTTATGAGAAACACAATCTCCTGTCTTAGTGGTGCCTGAAAGGACTGCACATTGTGGAGCCCTTCCTGTTGAGCTGTCAAATTAATACGGCTATTGAGAGTTCCAGATGTGCCATTTCCTGCCATAGCAAATTGGAGGGCTCACCCGGTTCCATCGTTCCATCGCTGTCGACTTAGGAAGCAAATGAATTTGTTTATTTTCTTTGCAAGACAGAGAAGCTTAGCATCAGGGAAGACATTGATATTCGGTAGGTGCTCATTCAATCTCTGCTTAATCTAATATAGTGAGATACAACCCTTTCCCCTGAGGAGCTGCATTTTGCAGGTTTTTCATATAGACAATTCCAAAAGGATAGAGTCCTGAAAAAAGAAAACTAGAATTTTTAAATTTAACTTAATTTAATTTTTTATTTTTAATGTAAATATGTGGGATACAATTCAGGGTTAGGCATACAAACATTGATCATGCAGGTACCCCTGTTAATGAAAAAATTAGAATTTTAAGAAAGAGCACTATAGAGGCCATAATAAAATTCTTTCTCAGGATTGAATAGCTAATAGCAGATAACAGCTGGTCTAATAAATGTTCAGATTAAAGTGGTTTGTTTTATATTATGTGGAATTGAACATGGCAATTTCAGCTTATCAACAACACAAGAATCAGAACAGTTTTCAATATTGAATATATATAGAAAGAGACAGCTCCATAGTCTACCTTGTGCCAGGGCGTGCTGGCTGTATGTCTGGGCAATAGGAAAGGCTGGCTCTGAAACTTCCCCAACATGATGACTTTGCTCCTTGGCATCTGCTACAGAGCACATGACAAAAGCCTTCTTTTGCCCAATGTAATCCATGAGCGTCATGGGTATTAACTAGACTGTTTCTAGCTAACAGGAAGCTAATGTGTGATGAGGACTTATTTCCATCCCTTGACACCAGATATGCAAGCTCACATACCCGGTCTTCTCCAAGACCCATTTTGGACACGTGAAGATGTTTGTTACTTACCCAAGTAGAGAGGCTGAGTAGGAAGTGGGATTTACAAGATGGGAGTGCTGGGGAGAGAGATGAGCTAGGGGTAAAAGTGGATGATTCATCAGGACATTGAGGGCCTACTAGTGACCAGTGCAACCCCACAGCAGCTGGGCCCAGTGGTTCCCACCTGTAATCCCAGCACTTTGAGGGGTGGAGGCGAGAGGACTGCCTGAGTCCAGGGGTTTGAGACCAGCCTGGGCAACTTAGCGAGACGTTGTCTCTAAAATAAATCAAAAAGCAAGCCATGGTGGCATGAGCCTGTGGTTCCAGCTACTTGGAAGGCTGAGGTGGAAAGTCCACCTAAGCCCAGCAGATCGAGGCTATAGTAGCTGTGAGTGTGACACCGCACTCTGGCCTGGGCGACAGAGTGAAACTCTGACACACACACACACGCGCACACACACACACACACACACACACACACACACACCATAGCAAGGCACTAGAGCTGGCTCTGCCATCATGGAACTGGTGCCCACGAACGTGCCCCTTCTCTATCTAAACCTTCACTTTTACATTTGTAGAATAAAGGGATGGGATGAGGTCACGTCTAAGGTTCCTTGCAGCTAAAACATGTTTGTGATTTTAGGATTCATTTTTCTGAGTTGGAGTCTCACTCTGTCGCCCAGGCTGGAGTGGAGGGACACGCTGTTCATGGCTACTGCAGCATCAACCTGCTGGTCACAGGTGATCCTTCTGCTTCAGCCTTCCAAGTAGCTGGAAATACAGGCAAGCGCCACCATGCCTGGTTATTTATTTCTTTATTGTAGAGATGAGGTCTCACCAAGTTGCCCAGGCTGGGATTTTAGGATTCTAATTACTAAAATATTCCCTACCATCAAAGAGCTTACTACTCCTGGGATGAGCAGGGCCACAAGCCTATTGGCTATAGGACCACAGGACAACACAGCAAAAACCTGCTGTGCTATGGTCACCTAGCAACCACCATGCACGGGCAAGGTCAGGGAATGGTGTGAAGGCACTGGAAACTTTGGATTCGAGTCCACCAGATCCAGGGAAACTCTCAACTGGGTCTTCTTCTCAGTTCTTCATGGTGCTACTTGCTGCCTTGCAACTCTTTTTTTTTTTTTTTGAGTTGGCGTCTCACTCCGTCGCCCAGACTGGAGTGCAGTGGCTGCTCCCGGCCACCGCAGCCTCGACCTTCTGGGCTCTGGCAATCCTCCCGCCTCAGCCTTTCAAGTAGCTGGAACTACAGGCGGACGCTACCACACCCGGCTAATTTTTTGATTTATTGTAGAGATGAGGTCTTGCCAAGCTGCCCAGGCAGGTCTCGAACCCGCGGGCTCAGGCAATCCAATTACTTCAGCCTCCCAAGGCTCCGGATTACAGGCTGAGCCACCGAGCCTGGCTTGCCTTGCAATTCTAATTATCCAATCATTCTAGTCAAAGTTTCACCCCCACTCCAAGACTCAGTGCTTTGATCTAGAAAAGGAAGAGGTTGGCCCAGATGATTTCTACATTTTCTTTCTTTTTTTTTTTTTTGAGTTGGAGTCTCACTCTGTCGCCCAGACTGGCATGCAGTGGCACGCTCCCAGCCACCGCAGCCTCGACCTCCTGAGCTCCGGCGATCCTTCTGCCTCAGCCTTCCAAGTAGCTGGAACTACAGGCGCGCGCTACCACAACCAGCTAACTTTTTTTTTTTTTTTTTGAGTTGGCGTCTCACTCCGTCGCCCAGACTGGAGTGCAGCGGCCGCTCCTGGCCACCGCAGCCTTGACCTGCTGGGCTCCAGCGATCCTTCCGCCTCAGCCTTCTGAGTAGCTGGAACTACAGGCGCGCGCCACCACACCCGGCTAATTTTTTGATTTATTGTAGAGATGAGGTCTCGCCAAGTTGCCCAGGCGGGTCTCGAACCCTCGGACTCAGGGAATCCACTCACCTCAGCCTCCCAAAATG
>CAUYQG010075619.1:0-53898 GCA_963574415.1 Tarsius wallacei | reverse complement strand
AATTTAATGGGTATTGCATTAAAGCTGTCAATTGCCTTGGGTATGATAGACATCTTAACATTGTTTATTCTTCCAATCCATAAGCATGAACTCTATTTCCATTTGTTTGTGTCATCTTTGATTTCTTTGAGCAGTGTTTTGCAGTTTTTGTTGTAAAGGTCTTTCAAGTCTCTGGTAAGGAAGATGCCAAGGTATTTCATTTTTTTGTGTGGCTATTGTGAATGGGATTGTACTTTTTATTTGGGCTTCTGTTTGTTTATTATTGTTGTTTAGAAATGTGATTGTTTTTTGTACATTTATTTTATACCCTGAGACTTTGCCAAAGTCTTTTATCAGTGCAAGGAGGTTTTTGACAGATTCTCTTGGGTTTTCGAGGTATAGAATTATGTTGTCTGCAAAGACGGATAACTTGACTTTCTCTTTTCCTATTTGGATGCCCCTGATCTCCTTCTCTTGTCTGATTGCTCTACCTAGGACTTCTAAAACTATGTTGAAAAGGAGGGGTGAAGTGAGCATCCTTGTCTTGTTCCAGTTTTCAGGGGAAATGGTTCCAAATTTTATTTGTTTGGCAGTATGCTGGCTGTGGGTTTCTCATAGATGGCTGTTACTATTTTGAGGTATGTTCCATATACGCCTAGATGTTCAAGGGTTTTTATCAAGAAGGGGTGCTGGATTTTATTGAAAGCTTTTTCCTCATCTAATGATATATTCATGTGGTCTTTGCTTTTACATCTGTTGATGTATTTAATTATGTTTATGGTCATGTGAATGTTGAATTCACCCTGCATCCTGGGGATGAAGCCTACTTGGTCCGTGGTGGATGAGTTTTGAGATGTGTTTTTGGATCCGGTTTGCTAGCATCTTGTTGAGAATTTAGCATCTATGTTCATCAAGGATATTGGCCTGTAGTTCTTTCTTGGTTGGATCTTTGCCTGGTTTGGGTATCAATGTGATGTTAGCTTCATAAAAAGATTTGGGAAGAGTCCATCTTTCTCAATTGCCTGGAATACTTTCAGTAGGTTTGGTGTCAGTTCCTCCTTATATGTTTTGTAGAATTCTGCTGGAAAACCATGTTGCTCAGTGCTTTTTTTTAATAAGTAGTTTTCTTAGGACATAGTCAATTTCCTGGATTGTTATTGGTCTAATTAGGGTCTCTATTTCTTCTTGTTTTAGCAGGGGGAGGTTGTGTGATGTTAGAAAGTCCCCCATTTCCTTTCAAGTGTGTTTGTCCATACAAGTGTACATAGTAGTCTCTGATAATCTTTTGTATTTCTTCGGGGTCAGTTGTGACTTGATCTCTTGCATTTTTGATTTTGTTTATTTGGGATTTTTCTATCTTTTTGACCCTTTGCGTAGGGATCCATCAATCTTGTTTATCCTTTCAAAGAACCAGCTTTTTGTTTCATTGATTTTTCTGTATTATCTTTTGTCTTCTGTGTACTGAATTTGGGCTTTTATTTTGGTGATCTGGATTCTTCTGAAGTTAGGGTTGTGGTGGTCTTGCTTTTCCAGCTTTCTTTCTTAGGTGGTTTGTTAGGTTGTTAGCTTGTGATCTTTCCATTTTCTTCATGTGTGTTCATAGAGCTATAAATTCCCCTCTTACTACTGATTTCATGGCATCCTAGAGGTTTTTGTAAGATGTTTCTTCATTTTCATTTGTTTCCAGGTGTATTTTATTCTGTTTTGATTTCCATGTTGACCTAGGACTTGTTTTGTATAATGATATGTAGTGTCCAATTTTGTGTGTTTTTTGGGAGCTTTGTTGGTGTTGATATTTATTTTTATTCTACTGTGGTCTGAGAAGGTGCATGGCATCATTTCAATCATATGGAATTTGTTTATGCTTGACTTATGGCCAAGGATGTGGCTAATCTTAGAGTACATTCTATGTGGTGATGAGTAGAATGTATATTCCATGGTTGTTGGGTGGAGCATTCTGTAGGTATCAATCAAGTCCATTTGGTCAAGCGTCACATGGAGGTTCTGAATCTCCTTGTTGATTTTTGTCTTGATGATCTGACTAGGGTTGTGAGTGGGGTATTTAGGTCTCCAACTATGATAATGTTAGAGTCAACATCTTATTTTGAATTATTTTTATTTTTGTTTTAAAGATGTGGGGTACAATTTGGGGTTAGGTATTGAAATGTTCATTATGTAGGTACTCTTGTTGATGAGGTGTGCCCCTCTCTCCCCTGGCAGTTTCCTTCAATTGCCAATCCTAACCCCCTTCCCCTGGCAGTTTCCCACTACTGCCAATTCCTTTCTTATAGTATTATGATAATTGTTCAAGGTCCGCTTGTGCGTGAGAACATATGGTACTCTGTTCTTTGTTTCTGTGATAGATCACTGAGTATGATCGACTCTAAATCCATCCAATGAGCTGTAAAGTCCCTATGTTTGTCCTTCTTTATGGTTGCATAATATTCCATCATGTATATGTACCACATTTTAAAAAATCAAGCTCAAAAAATATGTGTGTGCAAGTATCTTTTTTGTAAAATGATTTGAGTTCCTCTGGGTATATTCCTAATAGGGGGATTGCTGGGTCATATGGAAGGTCAATTTCTAGTTCTCTCAGAAATTGCCACACTGTCTTCCAAAAAGGTTGCACTAGTTTGCATTCCCAGCAGCAGTGTAGAAGCATTCCTTTTTCTCTGCATCCTCGCCAGCATCTGTTGTTTGTTTTATTAATGATGGCCATTCTTACTGGGGTTAGGTGTTATCTAAATGTGGTTTTGATTTTCATTTCTCTGATGATGAGTGAGGCTGAGCACTTTTTCATGTGTCTGTTGACTGCCTATATATCTTCTTTTGAGAAGTGTCTATTCATGTATTTTGCCCACTTTTTAATGGGGCTGTTTTTTTTCCTTTCACACATTTGAGTTTCTTGTAGATCCTAGATGTTAGGCCTTTGTCAGATATACAGTTGGCAAATATTATTTCCATTCTGTGGGCTGTCTCCCTGCTCTCTTGAGTGTTTCTTTTGCTTTGCAGAAGCTCTTCTGTTTGATGAGGTCCTACTTGTCTATCTTATTTCTTATGCTATGGGCACTTAGGGTTCTGAATAGGAATTGGTTGCCAGTTCCAATTTCCATAAGGGTGTCTCCTGCATTTTCTAAGATTCTTATAATTTGAGGTTTTATGTTTAGGTCTTTGATCTATTTAGAGTTAATTTTTGTGTATGGTGATAGGTAGGGGTTCTGTTTCCATCTTCTGCATATGATCAGCCAGTTTTCTCAGCACCATTTACTGAATAGCTTCTCCTCTCCCCAGTGGTGTTATTGGAGGCTTTGTCAAAGATGAGTTGGTTGAAAAATTGAGATTTTGCTTCTGGAATCTCTATCCTGTTCCATTGATCTATAGGCCTGTTCTTGTACCAATACCAGGCTCTTTTGATTACTGTAGTCTTATAGTAAAGTTTGAAGTCTGGAAGTGTGATACCTCCTGCTTTGTTTCTTTTGGTAAGGATTGTTTTGGCTATTCGTGATTGTTTATGTTTTCATATGAATTTCTGTATTGTCATTTCCAGGTCTGAGAAGAATGATGTTGGTAATTTAATGAGTATTGTGCTTAAACTGTAGATTGCCTTTGGCAGGATGGACATCTTAACAATGTTGATTCTTCCTATCCATGAGCATGGAATATTTTCCTATTTGTTTGTGTCTTCTTGGATTTCTTTGAGTAGTGTTAATATCTTTTAAAAATTTACTTAGAAGCTGCTTTATGAAAAGTTGGTGTGCCTATGTTGGGTGCATATATATTTAGGATGGATATTTGTTGTTGATGGATTAAACCTTTTATCATTATGTAGTGACCTTCTATATCATTAAATTTTTTTTTGTAACTTAAAGGATATTTTGTCTGATATTAAGATCATGAGTCCTACTTTCTTCTGTGTTCCATTTACCTGAAATTTTGTTTCTCATCCTCTTATTTTGAGTCTGTGAGTGTTCTTTTTGGTGAGAAGAGTCTCCTGGAGACAATATATTGTTGCCTCTTGATATTTTATCCATTTTGCCCTTCTTTGTCCATTCACATCAGGCTAATTATTGAGATGTGGGAGTTTATCTCTGTCATGAGGTTCTTACAGAGTTTGTTATTGTTGCTGCTGTTTGTTTTATTTGTTTGTTGCCTTTCTTTTGATTTTTGGATTGATTCATGTGTGTTTTCAATCTTTTTCCTGCATTCTTGTGAAGGGCATTGTTGTTCTTTTTTTCCTTCTTCTATGTTTAATGCTTTCTTAAGTGTTTCTTGTAGAGCTCTTCTGGAAGCAGCATAAACTCTTAGGGATTTAATATCTGGGAAGTATTTTAATTTTCCATCACTGATGAAGCTTACCTTAGCTGGGTAGGTAATTCTGGGTTGACATTGTTTATTTTTGAGAATTTTGAAGATTAGTCTTCAAGCTCTTCTAGCCTGAAGTGTTTCTGTAGATAATTCTGCTACTATTCTAATTGGTCTTCCCTGGTAGATAGCTGACTTTTCTCTCTTGCTGCCTTTAGGAGATTTTCTTTTATACCTACTTTGTGTAGGTGAATTACTGTGTGTCTAGGAGTTGGTCTTCTCATTTGTTGTCTTGCAGGGGTTCACTGAATCTCTTGTGTTTGAACGGTCGCATCACTAATGAGATGAGGGAAGTTTTCTTGAATAATTTCATGTAATGTTTGTTCCAGGGTGGTCTCTGTCTCTCTATCTGCCTCAGGGATTCCAATTAATCTTAGGTTTGGCCTCTTTAAATAATCACTCATCTTTTGGAGGTTTTGTTCTGACTTTTTAAGCTTCTTTTCTATGTTCTTAGCAGTTTGGGTTAGTTCCATATTTTGGTTCTCAAGCTCTGAGATTCTTTCTTCTGCTTGGTTAATTCCGCTTTCCATGCTTATCAGTTTTTTGTTTATTTTATTCACTGTATTCTTAATTGCTGTTATCTCAGTTATCAACTCCTTTATTCTTTTCTCTTGTCTCTCCTCATTTCTATTTATTCTCTCTATTAGTATCTTGATATCTGTGTTTGTGGTTTGAGACCAGTCATTCTGGGGGCTCTTCATTATTTGCATCCTGATGTCTGTATTCTCACTGGTTGACTTCCCAGGGGCCTGTGTGGGACCCATATTATTCCTTTGGTTTTCCTCATTTGTGTAGATTTTCCTCCCACCCACCCCCATTTTTTTTTTTTACCTCTTCTTTAATTCTGTTGTTCATGGGGGGGGGGGTAGTTTTACTTCTGTTTGCTCAGTCTCCTATTCTTCCTTATGTAGATCCTCTGGCTTTGTTCAATTTCGAAGCTGGACTGTGGGCATGGGGCTGTACTTTTTGCAGATTTGAGATTTAATTGAGGGGGCAGTTGTGATTCAGAAACTATCTGCAGATCCTAGTATCCATGGACAGGTGTCTGGGCCCCCTGGAACCCACTTCCCACTGCCTTACAATCTGTCCATGCAGTGGGGGTATAGGTTTGCTCCCTGAAAGCAAAATGAGGTAAGAAAAAGGAAAATTATGAAAAAAGGAAGGAGGAGGATGAGTGGAAGGCAGAGAGAGAAAAGAAGAAGAGGGAAACAGACAGGCATACCAACTAACAAATGAAAAGAGACACAAACAAAGACAGAAAAGATTTAAAAAATACACTCCTACAAACACACAAACCAACAAAAACCTCTCTATTGATGTATTTTCCCTAAAAAATATCCATATACAAACAGGAGGTCTAAAAAAAAGCATTAAAATAACAGAAACAAGGCAAGTATGAAAACATAATCAAAAACAGAATGAAAGAGAGAAGAGGAAAAAGCTAAAATAAAACACCAAACAAACAAACAAAAAACCAAAACTCACTTTGAGGTTGTTCCTGTAGCTCCAACTTCCTTTCAGCTCTGGTCTCCAGTTCCTCCCCTCTGCTCTCAGTGCAGGCTGATTGGGTTGCTCTCAGCATGGGTCAGATGCCCCATGGATTACTGTGGGAGGAGGATGGATCAGATCTGGACTCACCTGGCTTGCTGCCACTGCTGTCAAGTCTCCCACTCAGATCTGATGTGTCTGTGCCTCTTCCAGTGGGGGTGGGGGGGCATCTGTCTCTCTGAGTTTGATGAGGAGATAACCTCTAGGTCCCAGGATGCTGGGTAGAGCTGGGTGGAGCAATGCAGGTCTCTGTTTGATCTTGGGACAGAGAAAATGGTGCCAGTTGGCATTTTCCTTATTGGTGTCAGGGCTTCTTTCCAGTTTTCCTCTGCCCTCTCCTTGGATCCTCGGGATTGTGTCACTCTGCTATTACAGGTGAAGGTATGGGCCAGGTGCCAGGTCATGAGGATCAGCTGCTTTCTGCTGCCTCTTCTCAGGAGAACCCTGAGAACAGCAGACAATCCTGTGTACTGTGTGCTCCAATCTCAGGGTGGTGGGAGGTTGCAGTCACCTCTAGAGGAAAGGCCCAGGTACATGAACCGGAGTCTCCCCTCGGATGGGCTTTCACTCACCCACTGGCACACACCCTCTCACACAGAGGGCCTTCATGGACACTCACTTTTGTGGAGACTCTTACAGTTCAACCTGTTCTGTTGCTATCTTGCTGGAAATCGACCAGGTGGTACTTCTATTGGACACAAGAAAAGCAAAAATGAGCCAAATTGCAGCAGAGACATTTGCATGCTCCTTTTTGAGGTTTCTGTGAGCGTACTCTTGAGAGACATTTAGGAAAGATGAAAGCATCATGGATTGGATAGATGGGAATGCGACCATGATGCAGAATTAGGGAGAAAGACCCAAGTGCAGGGTGACCAATTGTCTTGGTGCACCTAGGACTGAGGGGGTGCTTGGGATGTGGCATTTTTTAGTTTTAAAACCAGAAAGTCCTGGGAAAAACGAGTTGGTTACCTTACTTGGTTTCCCAAGCATCTGACTGATCAGCACATTTACGAAGCACTTGCTGTGTGCCAAACTTTGTCTTAGTTTCTAGGGACCCACAAATAAATAAGATCCAGTCCTTGCCCTAGAAGATCTTCAGAGCCATGAAGCAAAATGTGAGTTTAACTTTTGCATAAGAAGTGCTATGGCTTATGAATGTTCAAAGCAGCTTTACTCAAAACAGTTGAGCTTGTGGCTGATGTGAAATCTTAACCCAGGAATTTGAGTTGTAAGGCTTCCCACACGTGTAAACATGCAGACAAGTTACTGTAATTGGTTGATTAGGCAAAAGTGAAACAGACACTGCCGGAGCCCTGCCCAGATTCCATTTGCCCAGACTGTGCACTGATCCCCCAGCTTTGGGAGTGTTGGCTGATCACAGCTTATGAGTCCTTCTCTAAAGAAGTGTCCTTTGTCCACTGGAGCAATCTCGACGGGAAATGCCTGGGAGATTATAGCCCTGTAGCTAAAGATGAAAGACCAGCCAGTTCTCTTGCATTCAGATGGGACACTCTGTGATTGCCATCATATTCCAGAGCTTCCTGTGGGATCAGGCTAAAGCCTTACTGCAGCTGAAACCACATCTTTGCTCTGCATCTTCTTCTGTTCTTTCACTTTCTTACAGGTTTCTCCTGAGAGCACTCCTTCTACTGGCTACATTGGGTCTCCCCACCTTCCAAATGCATATGTTGAAGCCATGATCCCCAGTACACCACAATGTGACTGTATTTGGAGACAGAGCCTTTAAAGAGAGGACTAAGTTAAAATGAGGTCATTAGGATGTTTCCTAACACAAGCTGACTGGTGTCTTCATAAAATAGGACATTTGGACACACAAAGAGACACCAGGGGTGCGTGGCACAGAGGAAGGCCATGTGAAGACACAGTGAGAAGGCTGCTGTCTGCAAGATAAGGAGAGAAGCCATGGAAGAAACCAAGCCTGCTCACACCTTGGTCTTGAACGTCCAGCCTCTAGAACTATGAGAAAATAAACTTCTGTTGTTTAAGCTACCCCATCTGTGGTATTTTGCAATGGCAGCCCAAACTGACTCACACAACTCCCTCAAAAACTCACTTGCATAAGAATCTTCATCTAAGGGTCTGCTTCTAGGGAACCTGACCAACGATATCATCTTAGAATAGCTTGGAGAGTTGAGAGGAAAACATTCAGCAGTCAAGTATTTCTACTAATTTCCCCTCAAAGCTTTGAGAGATCTAAAACTTAAGAAAGGTCAGAAGTAAAATTTTTTTCATTGTATCTAGTTAAGTTATATGTTGGTGTTTTTCTCTATGAAAAAATGTACATACACACTTACTTTCTTAATCTTTTATTAAAATGTAAGAATTTAAAAATCTAAGCAATAAAATGTACTTTAAAAAGTCAGGTAGCCACTCTTACCATCTTTCCTATTTGATACTGGATGTGGTCACTCGTGCCTGTAATCCCAATGCTTTGGGCAGTCAAGGTGACAGGATCACTTGAGCCCAGGAGTTCAAGACTAGCCTGGGCAACATAGTGAGATCTTGTTTCCCCAAGAAATTAAAAAAAGTTAGCTGGGCATGGTGGTGTGTGCCTGTAGTCTCAGCTACTTGGGAGGCTAGGGTGGGAGGATCACTTGCGTGCAGGAGTTCAAGGCTGCTGTGAGCTATGATGATGCTACTGCATCCCAACATGCGTGACAGAGCAACACCTTGTCAACAAAACAAAACAAAACAAAACAAAGTAACAACAAAACAAACATTAAAATATATTTGAAGGAGATCACAGGCAAGTAATTTCTCTGGTTTGTTTGTCCAGCATAGGGTCAGAAGAGTTCTAAGGATTGAAAGAAACAGGACAAGAGAATTAATAATGAGAATATTAGCAGTATTCAGAGGAGGAGGAAGAGTATATTATAAAATTTCAGAATATATTTTTGAGAGAGAAAGTTTGGTTTTCTAATAACTCTCTAATATCTGCAAAATGACAATATTAATTGCTAAGAATAACAAGAGCCCCACAGGTTCTTGAAAGGAATTAAGAAGATAATGCAAGTGTTAAGACAGACTCTGGGGCAACTATTATAAAAATACCAGGAGAGAAGAAGTCTTGTAAATAAAGAGGTTCCCAGGCAGTGTTGTTTGGGAACTCCTTCTAAGAGCCCATAGTTAAAATTTCAGGACAAGTGTGAGCCTATTTTTAAACTCAGCCACCCTTAAGATCAGCTGTAAGGGAGTATTTACACCATGAAAATAGGCAGAAGCTACAAATCAGGGCTCTCCTCCTCTCCAAGAACCTTGTTATACATTTACCAGCTCAACGAGAGACCCAGTATTGCTCAAAGGTGAGACTTTTGGTGACAGTTTTCTTTTTCTTTTTTTCTTTTTTGAGTTGGAATCTCACTCTGTTGCCCAGGCTGGAGTGCCGTGGCACACTCATGGCCACTCCAGCATTGACCTGCTCCAGATATCCTTCTGCCTCAGCCTTCCAAGTAGCCGGAGCTACAGGTGTGCGCTACCACTCCTGGCTGATTTTTAAAAATTTGTTGTATAGACGAGGTCTCGCCAAGCTGCCCGGGCTGGTCTCGAACCTGCTGGCTCAGGCAATCCACTTGCCTTGGTCTCCCAAAATGCTAGGATTATAGACTGAGTCACTGAGCTCTGCCTGGTGCCAGTTTAAAATGCTATTCTGCAGGTGGATGTGCTGTAGCCCAGATGCTTGCTTTTGCCTTGCATGTTTCAGACTCCACACCTTTACCCCTGCTGTCTCTGCTGTCATGTTTAACTCCTTCCTCTTAAATCCTCCCCTTCCTTCAAGGCCCAGGCCAGGCATCATCTCCTCTAAGAGCTTCTTCCTGATCATTTCTGCCCTCTCCTTGTACCCTGTTCTCTGAACTCTGCATGCATCACCCATATCACTCAACTTTTTGCATTAATACTCTCATGCATCAGTTCAGTCTCTTTAAAAGTTTTTCAGGCTTAGTGATGGCAGAAGCCTTTGTTTTAGCCCGCCCCTCCTCCCCTAGTATATAATGGCTCAGTGATAGTAGGCTTCAAAGACCCCTGCCCTGTGAGTCTGCTTATCTAGTGGTATGTCAGATTCCTTCACTTAACTTCAGTCAGTCAATTCTTAATTTGAAAAATCAGTAGATGGGACTAGTTGGCTTCTAAATTTCCTTCCTGCTCCATCCTTCTGATCCCGGCTGAACTTTGCTGACTTTCTTCCACTGGACGGTGAGTTCCTCAGACTGAGAGCACAGGCATAGCTATTTAACCCAACTGCCTGTTAGGATCAGCCGCACATAGTAAATTTCCAACAAAGGCTTCTAACCTCAATAGGAATAATACTTTCAGGTAGAAATTACATATAGGCACCATTATGAAAGGACACTGACACTATGTGAATCAATGAGTAAGTCCAATTTACATCAGTAAGTCCCATGCCTAACCCACTTCTGTTTATATAAACTTGCTGTGAGATTTCAACCACTTTAAACCAATCTCCTTATGACTCTGTGAATGAGTCAGGATTCCTGGGGGACTGATGCACAAAAATCACTGTCAAAACTGGTTGATGAGTCACATCCTTTGTGAATGATCACTGCTAGGCAGGAAAATGTACAGCCCCACAACTTACCCACCATTGATTGGCATCTGTTTTACCTGGTCAGAGGTGAGGGTCACAGGCACATTAGCTGGAGAAAGAGTAGAGATCGGCAGGAAATTGAGTCAGATGCTAGCTCCATGGAATAGTGTTCCTACTCTTTCTTCTTGGATAGGAAAGATCAGTCCTTCTGGATATCCTGGTGGGTGTACCTTTTGTTCTCCATTGTTTGGGAAGATTCATTATGAAGAGGCTCTCTCATGGAAATGTTAACATTGGCCTCCAGTTGTTGCTGAAGTTTTAGAAAAGTTTTTGCAAGGGATGCAACACACCGTTTTTCTTACACACCAGCTGGCATCATGACATTTCCTGGTCAAGAACCAGAAGGCTCACATGACCTATAGTACTCTATCTTCCTTAGCCCTTTCTTTCCAGACTCTCCGTTACATATTCTCTGCAGAAATTAATCCTCATTCTCCCTTCTACCTGCATTTCTACTCCTGCCTTCTTTTTTCTTCCCTCTCCTTCCTTTCTGCCGCAATTTGGCCCTGCTGACACAATTTAGACACTACCCAGGCCTCCATGAACTTGTGTTTTTTGCAGTTACCTGAGCTGAAATTCCTTCTCTTCTTTACTTTCCCAGAGACTTTGGGGATCAGTTCAAGATCTAATTCTACCATGAAGGCAGTCATCCATACAATTCCTTCTTCACTCATTTGATATAATTTGCGGGGTACCCACTCACTCTGTTAAACTGTGCTAGGTGTTTGCCATCCAGTGAGGAAAAAGACAAGGTTCCTGATCTCACAAAGCTTGCTCTACAGTGGGGGAGGGAAAACAAAACAAAAAACGAGATAAGATATCAGATAGCAATGGTGGTTCCAGAATCTCTACATGAAAATGTCTCAGGGGTGGAAATTTTGATGGTATAGTTGCTTAGAAGAAATTGACTCCTTTTTTTCTTTTTTTTTTTGAGGCAGGGTTTTACTTTTACCTTTTTGTATGGTAAAAGAGTTAATGGTAAAAATTGATAAATTGTTCCCAGGGCCTGGGGATTTGGGGAGAGGAATGGGGAGTTGTTTTGAGTGCAGAATTTCAGCCTTGTAAGATAAAAAGAGTTCTGGAGATGAATGGTGGTTATGGTTGTACAACAATGCGAATTTACTTAATGCCATTAAATAGTACACTTAAAAGTGGTTAAGGTGGGAAATTTTATGTTATGTGAACTACACCACAATTAAAAAAATTAATCTTGCTCACCTTTGTAGAAAATTAGGAAAATACCAACAGTCTGCACCCAAAACCTTTATTGTGGGAATAGACCTCTTAGTACCACTTATCAGAGAGTGATATGTACCATGAAAACATAAAGCAGGGAGATCAGTTTAACTGTGGCTGGTTGATTTGTAGTTCTGGAAACCTCTCTGAGTTGCTGATGTTAAGTTGAGAGATAGATGTCAGGAGGGAACCGGACATGTGCTGACCTGGAAGCAGAACTGTCCATACAAAGGGAATGGCTAGTGCAAAGGCCCCAAGACAAGAGGGAAGAAGCATGGAATGTTCCAGAAACTGAAGGAAGGAGACTGTGTGACTGAAGCATGATGGAGGAGGAGCAGATTGGGAGAAGGTAGGGCTGGAGAGGTGGGCAGTCTTACTGAAACACAGTCACACCCATTTGTTTCCATACTGTCTATGGCTACTTTCGTGCTGCAAGGTCAGATTTGAGTAGCTGTGATGGAGAGTTATGGTTCACAAAACCAGAAATATTTACTAGATGGCCCTTACATAAAAAGATTTACCAACATTTGTTTTACAGGGTTACAAGAAGGGAGTTGGTTCTATCTGATGGGGAGTTTAGAAAGATTACTGTGGCTGCTGGGTGGTATATTAGTGGCTGACCTTCAAGGGTCTTCCATGTGAGTCTGAGCTCCAGCCAGACTGAGGCCAGGCCTCTACTTTGTCCCCTGAGGATTCCCTGCACAAGACTGAGCATGAGAAAGCCAAGGCAAACAGAGGCCCAGGGGTTTGCTTCAGCTCTTAGAACTATGAGGCATGGAACAAGGATTGAAGTCCTCACCCAAGTGACTCATAGCCTACATGTTTTCTTTTGCACCCAACTGCCTTTGGCTAGAGAAGCATGAAATGCCTCTGCACTCTATAATTCTGGAGCAAAACAAAGTAAAAGAGTGAAATGATGGTGATGTAAAGAAAGTATGTGTAAAAAGGAAGCTATTTAAAAATATAATCATGTGTTGCTTAATGGTGGGGATATGTCCCGAGAAATGTGTGCTTTTGTCACTGTGTACACATCACAGAGTGTGCTCACACGAGCCTAGATGGTAAAGCCTACTGCACATGGCGGCTGTATGGGGTAGTGTTTGCTCCTAGGTTACAAAGCTGTATAGAATGCTACTGTACTGAATATTGTAGGCAATTGGAACACAGTGGTGTTTGTGTATCCAAGCATATTGAAACATAGAAAAGGTATGGTATCCAAGCATATTGAAACATAGAAAAGGTATGGTAAAAATACAGTTTTATAATCTTATGGGACCACCATCCTATATGTGGTGTGTTGTTAGCCAAAATGTAATTATGCAGCACTCGACTGTATTGCTTTTGGTAAAAAATGACCAGGAGTAAAGGTGACCTCTAAAAATCATTATCCCATTCTCCAATATCTGGAAAAGTAACTCATAGACCAACAAGATAGATGATGGTGAGTGGTGATTGATGTAGAACTATATTCAGAATCTTCATTTGTTTTCTTTAAGCCAACTATAGATTGTGTTGAGTAACTTAAATAACCAAAAGAACTGTTTTCAAATAGTCTTGCTGCCAAGTTTGACACCTCAAATTCTTGAAATGTTCCAAGGAAGGAAGCTGAGATTACCACAGTGGAGAATAAAAAGGGAAGCTAGATTTATGCACCAAGAGGGAGATTGTGCCAGGCTGAATCCAGCAGGGAATGTTTTGAATTGGATTTTCCAAGAAGTGAATTTTGGCTAGCTGCGGTAAAACCATGAATCACAAAGTAATGACATTGTGAGCTGTAAACAGTTTTAATTTATACAGGTGACATTTAAAATGCTAATCAGACCTTAAGATAATTGCTGTAAGTTAGGAAGCCTCTGCTGGGAACTCTTCTAGTTTCTATGGAAATGATTCAAAACATAACCAGATTAGTGAAGGTTTTTCTGGCTTGGCTGACTTGGGTTTCAACTTCTATAGAACCAAAGGATTTGAGTGACTCTTACTTGTGGTGACACTTCTGGTAACTGAAATCTATAGATTTCAGACAGTAAGTACAGAGTGAGAACTCTTCTCAACTAGGGGAGATTTTAATACAGCTCTTGTGGCCTGGTTGTTTTGCAAGTGGCGATGCATCAATACTAAAAAAATTAACTCATCTTTCACCAAGCCTGATTTTGTGTGTTGAGATTGCTGGCCACTAAAAACAGAAAAATGTCGCCAAGAAGTTTCTTTCTTCCCACTGACAATTTATTACACAGTTTTTCAGTATTGTGTTCAATAATCAACAAAAGTTTGAGTGCCTGCTGTGTGGTACACACTGCTCTTGGCCCCTGAACATAGTGATGAATAAAGCCAACAGGGTCTTTTCTCCTGGGAACTTATCTATAGATGCATAAATTAACACGTGACACATACATACATACATTAAGTAATGTAAACTCATCACCAAATGAGTATTATATGAATGAGTATTACAACCAAAATAAAGCAGGGTCATAGGGTAGAGTGAATGTCTAGAGAGCTCTAGCCACCTGAAGATCAGAGGCAAGAGTGCTCCAGTTAGAGGGAACAGTAAGTGCAAAGGTCCTGAGGTAGGAACAAGGTGACATTTTTCAAGAGGAGCAAAAAAGGGCATTTCAAGAAGAGCAGAATGAGATGAAGTGGGAGGTAGGCAGAGTTTGGAAGGTTTTCCATGAGTGATATGAGAGGTCTCCCTAGACCACTTGTAGCATTTCCCTTTTGAAATTCTCTCTGTGGGCTGGATTAAAAAAAAATGTGGTACATATACATGATGGACTATTACGCAGCCATAAAGAAGAACAAAATCATGAACTTCACAGCAACCTGAATAGACTTAGAGTCTATAATACTGAGTGATCTTTCACAGAAACAAAGAACTGAGTATCACATGTTCTCACTCATAAGCGGACCTTGAACAACTGTCATAATACTGTAAGAAAAGGATTGGCAGTAGCAGGAAACTGCAGAGGGGGTGGGAAGATGGGCTTGACAGTAGTGGGAACCTGCCTGGGGAAGGAAGGGCACATCTCATCAACAAGGGTACCAACATAATGAACATTTATAAACCTAACCCTGAATTGTACCCCACATCTTTAAAATAAAAAAATTAAAAGTTAAAAAAAATAAAAGAAAGTCTCTCTGTGATACCTGTCAGGTGTTCTGTGAAGCAGAGCCCCCCATTTGGTGGGAGATGTGCTAACGTCTAAAATCTTTTCCAACTTTGAATGGCAGTGTGTGTTTTTTTTCAAATAGCTCATTGAAGGGTATGATCTTGGCAAATCACTCTAATACCTGAGCTAAGTTAGTTTTCTTACCTGTGAAAGGGCTGAAAATTATGCCCTATTAAGTCAAAATGTGGCTATAAAATAGAGCACCAGATAGGAAAAAAATTAAGGTAAAAGTACTGTAGAATGGAAGACTGGTGATAGTGGTGATTTGAGCATCTACAAGCCTGTCCTGCTCATATGGGCAGCTTTCTTCACTAGGCTTCTCTTAGGCTTCCTACATGGCATGATTTCAGGGGCCCTGAAATATCTTCCAATTTTTCCTCAAAATATCTGCCATCACCTTCTTCCTTTTGCACAGAACTGTTTCTTTGATGTAAACCTGCCTCTTGAAGAGTCTACCACTGAGTTTATTGTATCCAGTACAGTCCTTATTACATCACAGACACCAAACGAATGCTTGTAGAATACATGAACGTTTATCCATTGGTTTTAATTATGCTTTTTGGATTCTCTCTCTTGTGACAAGTCATCAAGTCTAAAAGGCAATGCTCAAGTCTCTTATGACTGTCATTCCGTAAAGTATTCTTTTGTCATACTTCCAATCCTTCCACCATCCAGATGGCTTTCCTTTTAATACTTATGAAAATTTATCTTAAAACATGGTACCTCAAACGGGTCCTCCCACTTTGCTGTTGAGCCACTGTCAGCTCTGCGTATGCTGTGCTGGCCTCAGCAAATAGTCAGTAGCCCTTGAGACCGTGTCCAAGCTATAGACACTCATTAATCATGTATGGGAATAAAGAAGTTGTTGAATGCAAACATTCGTACAAAGGAGTTTTGATTCTGTTGCTGCCTTGTGCAAATAACCTGCGGTTACAATTAACACAGAGCAACACGGAGTGAAGTGGCTCCTTCTTTCAAAAATGCCAGTCATGGCTTGTTAAGAAGGTCATGGTCAAGTTTCTAGATGCTGACTGATTAGAGGCACCTGTGGTGGTAAGAGGCTATACCTGGGTTGTAAAAGTCAGGATGGTTTGCTTCCTTTGGCCTTGGTAGGAGAAAGCTGCTAAAAGTTCCTCCAGAGAATGTTTATCTAGTGGACTAATGGGTTTAGATGAACACATTAACTGCAATTAACTTCAGACCTATGCACAGTAAATGGAATTGAGGTCACCTGCGAATTCCAAAACTTGTGCTTTAAGGCCATCATACTTTACACTAGATTTTTGTTTTACCTTTCAAAAACTGTATTGGAATTTAATTATTAATTCAAAGGACAAGCATGCATGCATGTCCCCCCCAACCCTTACAAAGAGCCAGAACTCTGCTGGGGATAGAGTAAAGAAGGTTCTGGCAAGTCTTTTCTTTTCAGATTCATTCTATCCTCTTTGAAACACCAAGAGAAGAGACTATTGTAATGTGGTGAATTGTCTTTGCACATCCAGCAGAAATGAAAAGTACTCACTTTCTGCCATAGGTGCCCCCAACTCTTTTGCATTAACCCTCTTTCAAATCTCAGGGAATGACCTTGCATGATCAGTCTGAACTAGAGTTTTTCCAACTGGATGCCCACAAGTATTTGTTCTGTCTAATGTTGGCTTACACAGTGTTAAAACAATTTTTTGACATGAGTTGTCAAGAAATGTGATATACGATTTATTTGGAAATGAACATGCAGACTTGCAGGCATTTTTAGAATGATTAGACAATATGAGGTCATTCAGGGCCCGCATTCCTGCACGGAAACAATGAGCTAGAGCTGAGTAGTTGCTCTCCCTTTAGAGGAAGCATGAACTCTTTAGCTAGCTGCAGTCCCTGCCACGCCCTGTGGTCACTTTCTACTGCTTTACTCGCTTTTCCTGCCTGGCTCCTGTAGATTTGGGATTAGTGGCCACTGCTTGAAACACGTTGAAATAACTTTAATTTCTATCATTCTTCTTCCCCAGGAAGTTTGCATCTTCAGCTTCAGACAATCTAATAAGAGGAATTTCATATACATCAGAGAGGTATTTTGTAAACCCACCTTTTAAAAGACCCCTTTTAATCCTACCACGTAGGGTTTTCTTTTTTTTAATTTTTAATTTTAAAGATGTGGGGTACAATTCAGGGTTAGGAATACAAATGTTCATTATGCAGGTATCCTTGTTGCTGAGGTGTGTCCCCGGGTTTTATTTTTAGGAGTGTCTGTGCATAAAAGGCAGACTCTACTGTCTTTAATGAATGCTTCCGTTATTTATATGTTTTAATAATGTTATTTCTCTCTCGGTTCTTTTACAGCTTTTTCCAGGTCACTTAACTGCCTTGAGGCTAAAGTGAGTTTCCTAAAACAAACTTTAGATCTCTCCTTGTGCTCATTACACAGGAAAGCTTTCATTTAGCTGGAGTGCCCTTTCTCTGTCCTCTCTCTATGGTTGATTATCAGCTCATTTTCTTTGGTGAACCCCATTTGCCACCCATTTTCTCAGCTTTATAGATGATCTCTTTTCTTTTCCCTATCCTGAATAGTGTCTGGCTGTGTGGTACGGTACCAATTAAACAGCGATATTCATCTAGAGCACAATTTGAAGCAGTTTGCAAACAATAATGTAGCCTCTAGTCTCAAACTCTGCTGAATATTTTTTTGCTTTGGTCAAGGACCTCACTTTTAGAGCGTGTTTCTGGCAGTGTGGAGATTAGTCTTGCCATTTATGTTTCTTCCCACTTTCTCTCGTCTGTTTTGTTGTTTCCATGGGCTTTGGAATCAGAGAGCTAGATTCAAGTCACACCTTGGAGACTTCAGCTGTGTGATCACAGGCAAGTTACTTCTTTGAGCTGTAGTTTTCTCATCTGTAAAATGGAGAAAATAATAGTACCTGCCTCTGGGGGTTGCTTAAGGATTAAATCTTTATAAAGATCATAAAGATTAAATCTTATTGCTAAGAACTTGGCACCAATAAGTATTGGCAACCATGTTCACTTAATATCTCACAATTTTCAAAGGTTTTCACAAGTTTACAATGCCCATAAAACCCAGTGAGGTAAGCTGAGTCTCAGAATCAGTATCAGAACCAGGAAGATGAAAGTGGAGTGAGGCTATGCTAATTGTTGGGACCCCAAGATGTGGAGAGCCCCCAGAGGCTGACTATGCTGCAAACCCTGTATAAAGATGTCTATCTCTTGAGGGGGACTTGAATACATTTTCCTCCCTGGGCTGAACCTGCTTTCAGCACTATTCCCACCCACGGATAAAGATCCACATTAGGGCTGGGAGTAAACTGTGCAGGAACAATTTAAGGGTGACCAACTATCCTGGTTTGCTTGGGGCTGAGGCTTTTCCTTGTATGTAAGCCTTTCAGTGCTGAAATCAGGATATTTGATCACCCTAGTTTTCCCAGGAGGCCACTGAAAAGCTAGAGAAAAAAAAATAGTTCAGGGACTCTTGAGCACTTATCTCTTTGGATAAGAGTGCTGCTTTCCAATGCAGGCTTTGATTCAAGAACTAGGAGTGTGCAATGTTTGAAAGGAAACACAGCTTGATAGCGTGAGAACTTCAGGACTGGTGATATACACCAGTGCAGTGGGTTAGCTAGTGCAGGGGCCGCTCGCCACACTTAGCTGTTGAGCATCTAGAATGTGCTAGGCTGTGAGGGTGAAGTGCACACTGGGTTTCTAAGACTTAGTACCAAAAGAAACAAAATGCAAAATATCTCATTCATAACTTTTGCACTGATTATATGTTGGAAGGATATTTTGGATATATTGGGTTAAATAAAATATGATACTAAATTTCCAAAGAATTATTTTTTTCTCTACCTGCACCTAAACTGGCACAGGTGCAGATGCTCTGTGGGGAGCTAAGGGACCCGGGAAGAACAGCCCCCAGTAAAGCTGCTCCTGCACATGCTTCATGAAGCCATCTTGAGGCCACTACGTCCTGTATCATGGGCCTTTGGTTCTCAGTGTGCAGCTTGTGAACCAGCAATACTGACATCATCTGGGGGCCCGTCAGAAACACAGACTCTCAGGCTCCACGGCAGGCCTGCTGATTCAGTCCATAGTTTAACAAGATCCTCAGGCGAAGCATGTAAATAGTGACATTTGAGAAGCTCTGGTCCAGGCTTAGATCCGTGGTTTTTGAACTTTGGTGGGCATCATTATCTCCTGGGGAACATTGCAAAGGCAAGTAAACCCTTTCCTACTTTAACAAATTGAGGTCTTGGGGTGCTTGATTGGCAAGCTCTGGTATTCTGATATCGAAGTTTGAGGACCACAGGCTTAAGTGACTGGGTGTCGATAGCAGGTGAAGGTGGACTCTTCTCACCCATTTGAAATCTACCTGCAAGTTGCAGGCACAAAGCAGAGAACAAAAGTAGGTTGGGTTGCTGTTACCCTTGCTTCTCAGTCACAGCAGAAACTCAGCTTGCTCACACACGTTCGAGTTCTCTTCTGATGGGCCTCTAGCTGAATTTCCTTTACTGGACAAATGCCTTGGGGATTAGGGTGGGAGGTCACACTTAACTAAAGTGTTACATACATAATCATAGAAGGAAATAATGTTGTGGAACCTGGCATGATGAGGAACAAGGCAAGAAGGTATTGAGACTAAAGTTCCTCAATTTACAATCTGCCTTTGGGGATGTAGCTAATGCCTGTGCTGCCCCTGCATTTCAACTTTGTGCTGTTATGGTCTTTCATGCAGGCTCAGACTCATGTGTCAGTGGTATTATCTTACCCCAAGGGTGAGCTTTCTGCCTTGGACTTTGTTTAGCGCAGGAGACCATTCAAGTCTGGAAGATTGCAGAAGTTAACTCCCCAAGGCACAACTATCAGCCAATGGTAGAAAAGCCAGTGGTTAAATGCTTCAGACTCCGGTCTTTCAGGGGACATTTCAGGAAGGTGCTCTGTGTTTTCTCAGGACCTGCAGGGAATTGAGTTCCTAATGCCTATCAAGACCCTGCTCCTCTGAGTCCTTGGTTCATTTTTCAAATAAACTACCTGCCACCAAACCCTTGTCTCAGGCTCTGCTTCTGGGGGACCCAAATAAAAATAGAAGCAACCCTAATCCTTTTGCCCCTTTCACTAGCTTTTTCTAGTGTTATTGAACCTCCCTGGCCATTCCATTTGCAACAAGCATCATGAGTTTTCAACCCCGCTAACAAGCATTCCTAGCCTGAGTGTGGTGTATTCTATCACTTGACGTTTTGTTCATAGCTTGACCTGTGCTATAGAGACAGGCCAGTGTGTAACTAAACTGGAGTGAGAAGCTCAGTTATCTGCCATATTGGTGTAAAATGCTTCATGGAAGTGGAAGCAGTGAGAACCTGCCTGGCAGAGTTAGTTCTCATATACCTGGCCCTCAACCATGCCAACTCTGTCTCATACCACATGACAGGCTAGGACCCTTCTACCCAGGCTTTCTTCTTTTCCCATCACTCAGACTGACAAATCTGAGAGTCCCTCTCATTTTTCTCCCACATAGTGCCTCCCCTAATGAAGTCCTTGTTTGTTTAATCCCTTCATGGTGTCTGCTTTTCAAAGGACCTGGACTAATGCATGGAGAATTATGACCCCTATATACCTACTTTTCTCCTTGTGAGGTATGGTCCGGACATGGACTGTTTCCTGCTCCCATTTCCCTGAGGAGCAGCCTTTGGCCAAGGCTGGTCTCTTAAGGATATGCCTATTCCCAATAATGAGTCATGGGGTGCAGGTGACCAAGCAAAGTTGAAAGCGATGTGGTCACCACATGTAATAATCAACGTAATTGTAACATTGGGTAGGAATTTGATTAATTGACTTGCTTGCCTATAAAACTGTTTGCAGTACTTCCCTGAGGTGTGAATTCTTTCCTCACTGACCAGCTGCCATGGATGCCACCTGTAAGTTCTAATAAACCAATGTCTTTCCCTGCTGGAACTCTGGGTGACTTCTTGGGAATATGTAAAGAACTTTACGTACAGGCCCTCTCAGATTTGGGGTTGCTGCGTTACACTCCTATTTTCCTTGCCCCAATGTCATCATTCTTTCTTTGATTGACTTTATTTCTGTTACTTCTTTGCTCCAACCTCCCTATCCATGACTTCCATGACTTTTCTTTGTCTAATGGAGTTCCTGGTATCTGTAGTCTGGTATCTAGTATCTTTTGGCAGCTGCTTGGTTGGTATGGGGGTGAGCCCCACATTCAGGGTCTATAGTGAGGATCAGACTTTCCAACTTATGAAGAGCTGCCTCTCAGAGCATTATGTGTGTGTGTTGACAGCAAAAGGCAACGGCAAAATGCGAAGTTCTGAGTTCCTCTATTTTGATTTTGATACACAGGGAACTAATATTTCTGGAATACCTCCTGAAGGCCAAGTGCTGCCCTGGGTGAGATGGATTGCCCTCTTTTTGTATAATCCTTAGTGCCACCCTGAGAAGTAGGAGGCCTCATTTCATATACAGGAAGAGCAAGGCTCAACCATCTTTGATGGCTTGCCTTAGCCCATGAATTCACTGACTGTATTTCAGCTGAGGAGCACAAATTGCTTTATGGAGTTGCTCTTTTTGGTCTGTCTCGTGACTCCTGAGATCTATGGTGAGCATATAGTCCCAGTGGTATAATGTGGAAACTGAGGCAAGGGGAAGCTGTGACTCTGAGGCACTTGCAGAGGCATTTGAGATCAGAACAGGCAGGAGCTGAGCAAGGACATCTAACAGAGCTGGTGTTGGAGCACAATTGCAGTTTTATTTGTGTTCTTGCCTGATTTCTGAATATGTAAGCCCCAAGGTGTGTTGAAAGATGGTTTCATCAAGCTATAAAAGAGACTATGTGTGTCTCTGGTTGATAGGAGCCATTCTCTGTTCTTTGCAAACCAGGGTTTAAAAAATGCATGATGAAACATACTTGCCCAGTGCTGATATTTTATTCGGTTTCATGTGGTCCTTCCAATGCCTCCTCTATCATCAGAGACTGCTTCCAAAGACGCCATACTCAGATAAAGGGCACTACTGCATTGCTATTTTAATCTGCTGTAAGCAGCCTTACTTGTACAGACTTGGTTCCTAATGATCTCATTCTGACTTTCATCTGCTTCCCAAGCCTGGGTTAGGCGTGCAGTTAGGAAGATATTAGATTTTTTCCCCCATTCTTCTGAGCTTCATTCATACTTGGTTTGGTCAGGCTTGGAAGTAGAATCCAGTCCTTTTTTTCAGGGGCTACCTAGGTCAGGCACTCCAGGTTTCTTGTGGAAGCTGATTCAGGAAAAAAAACAGAAGGAGCCACAGGTAAGGTAAGAGGCTTCCAGTAGTTTAGCATGCCATAGGTGACTTCAAGAATGTATTGTTTCTGGGAGTGGTGGCTAACTGAAAAAAAGAAAAGAAAAGAAAAGACAAGAAAAGAAACCATTGAGTTCTGCTTTCCTTTGCTTAGGTGAAGTGTAGGGATGTATGTGTGAAAGGACAGATCTGGTTTTAGTGATGAGACATTCTCAGCGTGTCTTAAGGAATTATTTGTTCATTCATTTATTCATTTCTCAGATGTTTAATAAATTCTCATGATCTGCCAGACATTGTGCTATGTTCTAGGGATATAGGAATAAACAAGCCAGGCACACTCTGTAGATGTATAGGTTTATGAACAATGCTCAGTTTTGTGTAAGATGCATTGATATGGGTAAATTAGTCTCATGTGGAGCTTGTTCTTTTTTTTTTTAGACTAGCCTTGAAACTTAATAGAAATACCAAATAATCTTAACATTTGTAGTGTGTTATTTCTATTCAGCACTGCCCCCAACTTTCCTAACTCTGGGTGTAATAGCTCACATCTCAGCTGTGGTAATTGGCCCAAAACCAAGGAAAGCGACCAAACTTGACCAATTAGAGTTCTTCCCTAGTATTTTTCACAGTAATCCAGGAGTCTGCCCCATCGGTCTGCCTCCATCCCACCCCCTGTCTCCTGTACCCCCATCTGTTTGGTAACGAAGCTGCAAGTGGGTAACTCTGGTGCTACATTCTTTGATATGGAAAGAATGAATTCTGAGAAATCAAAGTTGACAATCAGAGAGAAGGAGAAGTGTAGAAGGCAAAGGGTGAGGGTAATAGGCAGGAGGGGTAGAAAGGGAGAGGTGGGTGGCAGAGGGTGCCCTGGAGGGGTGCCTGGCACAGATGGGTGGGGAGAATTAGGGAGAACCTTTTGGAGGAAAGCTGAGTATTGAGGGATGAGCAGGAGTTTGTTATGCTGTTGTTATAGTTTTTCTTTTCTTTTTGTTATAAAGATGTGGGGTACAATTCAGGGTTAGGTATACAAACATTGGTTATGCAGGTACTCTTGTTGATGAGGTATGTCCCTCTTTCCCCTAGCAGTTTTCCTCATCTGCCAATCTCACCCTCCTTCTCCTGACAGTTTCCCCTACTGCCAATCTCTTTCTTACAGTATTATAATAATTGTTCATGGTCCACTTATGAGTGAAAACATAAGGTACTCTGTTCTTTGTTTCTGTGATAGATCATTGAGTATGATTGACTCTAAATCCATCCAAGTTGCTGTGAAGTTCATATGTTTGTCCTTCTTTATGGCTGCATAATATTCCATTGTGTATATGTACCACATTTTTTAAATCCAGTCCAGCTTCAATGGGCAATATGGTTAGTTCAATGTTTTTGCTAATGTGAATAGAGATGCAACAAACATACATATGCAGGTATCTATTTTGTAGAATGATTTGAGCTCCTCTGGGTATATTACCAATAGGGGAATTGCTGGGTCATATGAAAAGGTCAATTTCTAGTTCTTTTAGAAATCTCCACATTGTCTTCAAAAGAGGTTGCACTAGTTTGCATTCCCAGCAGTAGTGTAGAAGTGTTCCTTTTTCTCCGCATCCTTGCCAGGATCTGCTGTTGTTTTTTTTATTAATGATAGCCATTCTTACTGGGGTTAGGTGGTATCTCAGTGTGGTTTTGATTTCCATTTCTTTGATGATGAGTGAGGCTGAGCACTTTTTCATGTGTCTGTTGGCTGCATGTATATCTTCTTTTGAGAAGTGTCTATTCATGTCTTTTGCCCACTTTTTAATGGGACTGTTTGTTTTTTTCCTTTTGGTGTGTTTGAGTTCCTTATGGATCCTAGATGCCTTTGTCAGATATACAGTTAGCAAATATTTTTTCCCATTCTGTGGGCTGTTTCCCTGCTCTCTTGATGGTTTCTTTTGCTTTGCAGAAGCTCGTCTGTTTGATGAAATCCCACTTGTCTATTTTATTTTTTAAGGTATGGGCATTTAGGGTTTTGAATAGGAATTGGTTGCCAGTTCCAATTTCCATAAGCGTGTCTCCTGCGTTTTCTAAGATTCTTATAGTTCGAGGTTTTACATTTAGGTATTAGATCCATTTAGATTTAATTTTTGTGTATGGTGATAGGTAGGGGTCCTGTTTCAATCTTCTACATGTGATCAGCCAGTTTTCCCAGCACCATTTACTGAATAGGTTCTCTTTGCCCCAGAGGTTGTTGGAGGCTTTGTCAAAGATGAGTTGGTTGAGAAATTGAGACTTTGCTTCTGTAATCTCTATCCTGTTCCATTGGTCTATATGCCTGTTATTGTACCAATACCAGGCTGTTTCGATTACTGTAGTCTTATAGTAAAGTTTGAAGTCTGGAAGTGTGATACCTCCTGCTTTGTTTCTTTTGCTAAGGATTGTTTTGGCTATTCGTGGTTGTTTATGTTTCCATATGAATTTCTGTATTGTCATTTCCAGGTCTGAGAAGAATGATGTTGGTAACTTAATGGGTATTGCATTGAATCTCTAGATTGCCTTTGGTAGGATGGACATACTAACAATATTGATTCTTCCTATCCCTGAGCGTGAAATATTTTTCCATTTGTCTGTGTCTTCTTGGATTTCTTTGAGCAGTGTTTTGTAATTCTCATTGTAAAGGTCTTTCACTTCTCTGGTTAGGAAGATGTCGAGGTATTTCTTTTCTTTTTTTTTTTTTTGGTGGCTATTGTGAATGGGATTGTACTTTTTATTTGAGCCTCTGCCTGCTTGTTGTTGGTATATAAGAATGCAACTGTCTTTTGCATGTCTATTTTGTACCCTGAGACTTTGTCAAAGTCCTTAATCAGTGCAAGCAGGTTTTTGACAGATTCTCTTGGATTTTCCAGGTATAGGATCATATCATCAGTAAAGAGTGATAACTTGACTTCCTCTTTTCTCATTTGGATACCCCTGATTTCCTTCTCTTGTCTAATTGCCTGAGCTAGGACTTCTACCACAATACTGAACATGAGGGGTGAGAGTGGGCAGCCTTGTCTTGTTCCAGTTTTCAGGGGAAATCAATGTGGTCTTAAATTGCATTTCTTTGATGATTAGTGAGACTGAGCATTTTATTACACTATCTGTTGGCTGCACCTATTTCTTCTTCTGAGAAGAGTTTATTCATATATTTTGCCCATTTTTAAATAAGGCTGTTTGTTTTTTCTCCTTTGGGCACATTTGAGTTTCTTATAAATCTCTGTAGAGAGCAATTAAGGGAACTTCTGGGAGGAATGATGTTCCTGTCCTTTCCAGTGCAGTAGGGAAGTTGGTGGTGTGCATGACAGAACATGAGGTGAAGTTAGTAGCCCCAATCGCTCCCCAACCATGGTCCTTTGGTGAACTTTCATCCTCTGCTTGGTGGCAAACATGTCCTCAGGCCTCTATGCAGGAAAACCAGAAAGCTCAGCCCCTCTCCTCCAGTTTTGTCCTCTGAAGACCTCCTGCAGGTGCTGGCTCCCATCCTTCCCAAGCAGGTGCAAGCAACAGCCTATGTTGCAGAGGGTCCTTATGAGTTGGTGCTCCTTCTGCAAGTTCTCACACAGTGTGCATTCTGGAGAGTTCTTGTCCTCTAGGCCCCTGAACGCCCACTTAATGCCCACCAGGCAGTCTGCTGATTTTCTTGACCCCTAGCTGCATGCAACAGAGTGACCTATTGAAGTGCCTCGCCACTTCAGAGCAGCTCCAGCCTGGCCAAGTCAGTGAAACTCTCTGTTATCCGGTGGACTGAACCACACTGTCTTCTACAAAGTTTTTCTGTTTTTATGTAATCTTCTTCCAGCCCTAGGATACCATAGAATTTTCTTGTAGTTAATGTTTTGTTGTATTTATACGTTTTTATATTAAACTCCTTGTGCTTAACTTTTTGTGAAGTTTCTATCTCCTGATTAGACAGAGACTGCTACCCAGGGATTTAGCCTTATACATAATTATAAGAACTGGATATGCAGTATCTGTAAGGTTGCTGTTCTGTGTTTTATAACTGGAGCTAGAAGTCTACGGGACAAATAATCAAAATGGGGGTGGATGTAAGGTGAGGGAAAATAAGAACAAGCCAGGACTCACAAGCATGTACTGGAATTCAGTTCTCATTAACTCTAATTTTGATGGCATGGGTTTCTTATAGAGTGTGGACCCTTATTTATGGAGCTAGGCACACACACCCAACCCACAAGTTGGGGATGTTCAAGGAGGATCCTGAGAAGGTGGAATAGTTGCAGGCCAGCTATTACCTTATGCCAACAAAGTGAGTGAGCAGGTAAATGCCAATGTGTATAAGTTTCAGAAACAGTAGATGTTATCCTTTGACCTCCACATTTCACTCAAGTATCTCTCCTATGGTTCACCCTTATCAAAAGCAGACAGGGAATATAATTCTGGGAAATTTAGTTCAGCCTAGCCAAGTTAACATATAACAAAGCCTTCACAGTCTACCCCTTCTTAACACCCATAAACCTTTCCTGAAAGCATACTTAATCACTAAAGAGAGACAATGTTAAAGTCATAGTTTTGACTCATATGATAGAGTTATTCCACATACTACCCAAAACGAGCTAAGCCTTTCCACAGAAGAAGACACACAGTTCTTAATTTTTGTCCTTGGATGACATTTATTCCTCTCTTTACTGACCTAATGCCATCCGTTTGATATTAAACACTGCCAAAGAGAAGCCGGACATTAGTCAAAGTGGTAAGAACAGATTTTATTCAGTAATAACACATGCAATAGGAAAGGCAGCCCAGCATGAATTGAACTCAACTTCGTGAAACAAAAGTGAGGATATTTTTTAAAAGCTGAGGTGTACTAGGGAAAAGGCAAGGAAGAGGGAAAAGGCAAGGAAGAGTGAAAAGGCAAGTTTGGTCCATGTGGCAGCACCATCTGGGTTTACTAATTGGCACTTGTTTAGAGGAGAAACAAACTTCTCTTCCCACATCTTTATGACAGGAGGCAGTGGCCATGCAGGGCCATTAAGGTCTCTGTAGAGGAAAGGGCAAGGTTGAACAAGCAGACTTGGGATTAGCTAGTTTGAACGGCTCCAGCAGCTCCGGGTCACCAGAATTGTGCATGGTGACTAATATTTGGCCTTGGGTTAATTAAGATCTGTAGATAGTGGCCCAGAATGTAAGAGCTTAAAGTGATTGGGAGTATCACCTGCTCAAGAAAATAACTCACCAACTTCTAGATAACTTTCTCAGAAGTGGGTTAAGACAATATTTTAGAAGACTACATTATACCAACAGAGCATCAAAACACTTAAGAAAAACACTGATATGAATGGAAGAAGAAATTGACAACTCTAGAACTATAGTTGGAATTTCAACACCACATCTCAACAATTGATATATCAAGCAGGCAGAAAACCAGTAAGAGTATAGATGACTGGAGCAATAGTATATATAACTTGACCTAATTGAAATTTATGGAACATTCCAAATAAAAACAGCAGAATAAAAACACGTTTTTTTTCTCGAATTCACTCAGAACATTCACCAAGAGAGACGATACTTTGGGATATAAAAATATACCTCAACAATTATAAAAGAAAATATGTCACATGAAGTAATTTGAAATCATAGCAGAATTAAACTTGAAAGTGAAAACAGAATGATAGCTAAAAATCTCAAGTTTTTGAAAACTACACGGCACACCTGTAAATAACCTACGGGTAAAAATAAGATGTCTCTAGGGAAAACAAGCTTTCTTTATAATTAAATAAAATTGAAAGTATAAAACAAAAATGGAATGCTACTAAATTAGGGCTAGAAGACATATTTATGGCATTAAGTGTATATTTTAAAAAACTAGAAGGATACAAAATCAATAACCCAAGTGTTCATCTTAGGACACTGAAGAAAGATGAGTGAATTAAATTTAAAACAAATAGAAAGAAGGTAGTAAAAATTAATATAGAAATTTAAAAAAGATATTTACAACAAGAAAAAAATAGGGAAAACTGGTAAAAACAACAATATTTTTCTCTAAAATTAAAAATAAAAATCAGTAACTCTCTAGCCAAAGTAACCAAGACTAAAAAGAGAGACAACAAAAATTATCAATAGTAAAAATGTTTTAAAAAGTCATCACTATAGATCCCATAGCAATTAATAAGATAATAAAATAATACTTCGGTCACCTCTATGTCCATAAATTTTATGGCTTAGATGTAATGGACCAATTTATTGAAAGAGACAAAGTATTGAAACTCATCCAAGGAGGAATAGATGACCTAGATACCCATGTAAGTATTAAAGACTTTGAATTAGTAGCTAAATACATTCAAAACACAAGACAAAACAACAACAACAAAGCACCAGACCCAGAAAATTTTACTAGTGAATAAACATTTAAAGAAGAAAATATTTAAGGACACTATTTTAGGAAGAAATTATATTTGAGGAATAAATTATACCACCTCTACATTATCTATTTCAAAAAAACAGAAGTGGAGGGACCACTTACCAACTCATGTTATGAGGCCAGCACTACTCTAATACAAAGCCAGATAAAGACATGACAAGAAAACTACAGAACAATATCTTTCATGAACATATACACAAATCTCTTTAACAAAGTATAAGCAAACCAAATCCAGCAGTATATTGAAAAAACACATCATCAAATGTGGTTCATACTAGAAATACAAGATTTATTTAACATTCATTAATTAATGAATGTGATGTATCATTACAAGAAAAACATTAAGAGTTTCTTGAAGGCTTATGTGGTTCATGGAACAGGAAATTACGATAAGTGCCTGTTAAAGAAGAGAGTCCTAACAAACTTCTAGGATCTCATTGGGAACTCCTGAAAGGCTACATTCTAGGAGGAATTATAAGCTACATATAGACCAGATTTCACTGCCCTAGCAAACATATTTTCAGTTGAATATAATCACTCTGTACTATAGACACTTGGCAGAGCAGAGCCAATGCTAGAGAAATGAAACATTGCCCGATGTCTCAAATTTTCACTTCAGTTTCTCATGCACAGAACCTGACAGTTTGGCATTCAAATCAAAGTATCTCTTCCCCCCTTTCCAGAAAGAAAGTGAGAAAGAGAGAGGGAGGGAGGGAGGAAGGAAGGAGGGAAGGAGGGAGATAGACTGAGGAGAGAAGTTGGTAAAGAAAGCATGTTTTTTCAATCCTTTCAAACCCTAATAACATATAGACCAATGATGACAGCAAAACTAAAAACAAACAACTGGGTGATAAGCTGTATTCCAATAAACTTCAAAATATGTGTGGGTGGAGACATATCTCTAATCACTGTAATAATTGCATATTATCAGCATCTGTGCACAAAAACAGCAGGAGGAAACAACAGAAACCCCCATAATTATAAAAAGGATTCATTGGAAAGACCAATGTGCCCCCTAGAAAACAGCAACCAAAACCAGAAGGCATTTTACCTATACCAATAATAGCTGAAAGCAAGATCTCTGTGGAAAGACGTGCTGGAGCAGTATGGTCTATATGTAGCTTACAATTCCTCCTAGAATCTGAAAAATCTAAACAATCACAACCAAAATTTCCTTTAGAAAAAAGTCCCATCCAAGAACAGAAATAGCTGAGATTATAATCCAGTCTATTGCAGGAACAAAAAAAGACAAAGGCAGGTCCAAATAAAAGTGGGAGAGAGAGCTGAAGATGTTAACACCCTATGACCCAGAAATTGTCCTCTGAAGGTACACATACAAGACAGGACCCTCCAAAATCAAAATTATCTTGTATAGGATGGGCCCATTGTAGTGCATGCTTCTTCAGCTAGGTTAGTGTTCTAGGATCCCATGGGCAACAGTGTACCAGCCTATGTTATTGTTAGAGACTGCGTCCACCTTTAGTGTTTTTTGGAGTTTCTTTCAATGCATTTTCCCATTTCATGATGGGTGATTTACAGGCACACCTGCCCATACCACGCTGAGTGTCAGTATTTTTTGACCAAAAACAGCACGACCCTCATGCCCTATATTTCCTATTCACCTGATCTCACCCCCAGCAACTTTGTTTTTGTTTCTCCAGATGAAAAAAATTCTCAAAGGGAAACGTTTTGTTGATGTAAAAGAGGTGAAACAAAAAATGGTAGAAGTACTAAAAGGCATCAAAACTGACAAGTCCACAACCTGTTCTGAGCAGTGGATAAAGCATCTCGATAGGTGAACTGCATCAGAGAGTACTTTGAAGGTGACTGAAGTTTACGCATGTAAGAATAAACAGACAATTTTTTAAATAAATAAATTCTGAGTTTTGGGGGGTGCCCCCTAGTATATTCACCATGCATTAAAGAGATCATAGAAGCAATCATTAGGGATAAATCAAAACTGGAAAATACAAAATTGCCCTTTCACCACAGAATGGATAAATCAATTATAGTGCAGTGCACTTAATTGGCTACTGTACAGAACACAGAGATGTTCATGGCAGCTTTATTTACAATTGTAAAAAATGTAATTGATTAAATTCCCGTTAATAGGGTGTTGGTTAATATTTTCCTCTATTCAAAAAACAGCCTATTGTGGAAATGTATTTTGATTTTGTAGAACTGTAAATGCCATTAGAAAATATCCATGATAAATATTTTATTAAATGGCAGATTTTGAAACACTATCATTTGCAATCCCTAGTCTGCTTAAAATCAATACTAAAGGAAATGATAGAATGAAGGAGAGAGAAAAAAAGAGATAGAAATATATTGGTAAAAGGTTTAAAATTTTCTCTCACATTTGTAAAGATTTTGGATGTCAATTATAGCTATTTTAGATTTTCCTAATATTCCTTTATGATTTTTGTAATCAGAAAGAAAACTTGCTCTACCAGTAACTATTGAAAAAAAAAATCCTATTCTCCTTAGTGAAACTTAAACCCACAAAAGTGACTACATAATAAATTTCTGTCCATGAATAGTTCTTTTTTCTATAGCAGATTCCAAATATAACGGCTTCATCCTTAACAACAAAGTGTGGATTCAAATACCCATGCCCCTTCCTGTTTCACCGTACAAAAAAAAGACATGGAAGTTTCTGGAAACTTTTGCTTAAAACACAGTTGGAGAGTTCATATTGTCAAATCAGACTTACGCAGATTATAAATCTTGCCCTGTGCCAAGCTTTGCTAATTACTTCAAGAAAATAAACAATAAGAACACGGAAAAAAATCAGGGAGAAGGACAGATATCTCACAAGGTCCCTGAGTCACATATGCCCTGATTGGACACTCTGTCTGCTCCAGGGTAATGGGTGAAAATCACCTCTCACAGCAGAAAGAGTTTAGATAATGAAAGGTATTCATTTTATAGCATAAATAATAGTTTAGTGATGTGACATTTTCCAGGAAGCCATGCATCATTAATTCATAGATTCTAAGATTATTTACCACAGTTTATCCTAAATCAGAGCTATTCCATTAAGAATATTCAATAGATAAGAATGCTCCTCCTAGAAACTGGAATCAGTTCAGTCATCAGGATGTATATATCAGCATGCTTGCAAGTAAATCGAACAAGGTTTCTCCTTTTTTTTTCCTCTTCCATGAGCATCACCCCAAAGCAGTAGAAAAATGTATATAATAGGCCAAGTGGTTTTTTTTTTGTTTGTTTTGTTTTGTTTGTTTTTTATTTGGTGTCTCACTCTTGTTTCCCAGGTTGGAGTGCAGTGGCATGCTCCTGGCCAATGCAGCCTCAACCTGCTGGGCTCAGGTGATCCTTCTGCCTCAACTTTCCAAGTAGCCAGAACCACAGGCATGTGCCACCATGCCCGGTTAATTTTTTTGATTTATCGTAGAGATGAGGGCTCACTAAGTTTCCCAGGCTGGTCTCAAACTTGTGGGCTCAGGTAATCCTCTCACCTTGGCCTCCCAAAGTGCTGGGATTACAGGCTTGAGCCACCACGCCTGGTCTAAGCCAAGTGTTTTAACTCCTTTTTCTCTGACTTAGTATTCAGCCAATATTTTTCCTCTCTCATTCCAAGAATTTTTTTTTTTTTGAGTTGGAGTCTCACTCTGTCACCCAGACTGGAGTGCAGTGGCTGCTCCCGGCCACTGCAGCCTCGACCTTCTGGGCTCCGGCGATCCTTCCGCCTCAGCCTTCCAAGTAGCTGGAACTACAGGCACGCGCTGCTGTGTCCGGCTAATTTTTTACTTATTGTAGAGATGAGGTCTCGCCAAGTTGCCCAGGTGGGTCTCGAACCCACGGGCTCAGGCAGTCCACTCACCTCAGCCTCCCAAAGCCTTCCAAAGGCTGAGCTACCAAGCCCATTAGAATTTTTTTTTAAATCATGGACTAAAGTCAAGGCTGTGTCTGCAGACAATGAAGGTATTTGCTTGCCTACCTAACTTTTGTAGTTTCTGCCCTGCTTGACTGCTATTGTAGACAGTAAGATATATTACTGCTTTGGCTGTTTCTGCCTATTGTTTATGTGGTTCCCCATTGATGATCCAGTCTCCATATGTAGCTATTGTTGACTTCACACCTCTGTGTTGCAGCCTTCTTTTAGCTCTGTTAGTCTCATCGATACCTCCACAGGATATCAGGGTGGTAAGCCTTGACTCAGTAGCTCTCTGTGTAGAATTTTGTGTTGTAAAGATTCTGAATGTCAGTTATAGGTATTTTATATTTTTCCAAAATTCACTATGATGTTTGCAATCAGAAAGAAAGCTCGCTCTACCAGCAACTTTGGAAAAAAGACCCTTTTCTCTTTAGTGAAACTGAAACCACAAAAGTGGCTCACAACCTGCTTTGTGAGATGTTAGAGCTCAACGTAGTTCTCTCTCCATGGCCCAACTTTCTGGTTTCTTCAGCATGCCACTTTCCAAGGACCTCCTCATGAGGAGAGACTGACAAGATGTAACTCATAGTAATGATGACAACGACACACATGTGCGTAAGTGAATGGAGAAATTCACTTTGCTTTAGATATCAAGAAGGACTTTCAGTGAATGGAAAGTTTACCTTATTTGGTGTAAGTTTTGCTGAAAGCCATAACTCCAACTGGAGATTCAGGTATTATAGATTTTTACAAGTTGAATTTTGTCCTGCAAAAATGTATGTTGGAATTCTAACAGCAGATGCTTATGGCTATGGCCTTATTTGGAACTTGAGTCTTTTCTGATATAACCAGATGAGGTCATCAGAGTGGGCCCTAATCCAATATGACCGGTGTCCTGCTAAGAGACTGCCCCCTGAAGCCAGGAAAATGCAAGGAAGTGTTCTATCCATAGTCCCAGAGAGAACACGGCCCTGGCAACACCTGACTTCAGAGCTGCAGACTTCAGAATGTTAAGAGAATAAAATAATGTTGTCTTAGGCAGCCTAGCATGTGGTATTTGCTGCGGCAGCCCTAGGAAGAAACTAGGACATAACCTGACCAGAGACTCTAAGCTTCTAAGAGTTTTACAATGTTGCGGAAGAGCAAAGTATAGAAAATGACCAAAATTCTGAGTGGATGGAACAAACCAGATACATCACTACAGTAGCCTCACTACCCAACACTCTGATAGAAATTAAACTTAAATTCATGAAAGAAGTCATTAGTTCTTAACAACGAGGTATGACTGACTTGGAAAACAGACAGAGCCAAGACCCACAAATTGGTCATTCAGCAGGCATTCACCATCTCATACCTGTGAAACAGAACTAGAGTAGAGAGGTTCTTTCTGAGTCAATAGAGCGGTTTCCAGCATCGAATTCCCTAAAGGGAATAAAATAATAGAAGACAACCAGGAGGGCAAGCTTCTTTTCAGTATTCAGGTGACAAGCAAATATTCTCACTTTTTTCTGAGTGGCATACCCGATTCATTTCTATTTTCAAAGTGGGGGAGAAAAAGTTATGTCCTCTTCACCCTACATATCTGTCATTTATGGAAAAACTGGAGTTGATAAGTATGTCCCAGCAACCTAAGTGATGTGCAGTGACAGGCATCACAAGGTACTTGGCTTTATTTCCCGCCTGCCCCCCCCAAACATAAGCCAAGGCCAGTATCTTTAGTGCCTAGTACAGTACCTGACATGTAGCATCTGCTCAATGAATGTTCCCTGACTTAATGGAGACTTCTGCCAATTGTAGCACTCAGCTACTCCACACACGTGACAGAAATCTAGAAGAGCAACTTATTGATTTATTTACCTTTGTTTTGCCATTTAAAATTGAACCTAGTGCATTCACAGAGAATCTGCACAGACTGTAGCTATCTGGTATGTGATTCAGATTAATCACTGCCTCAGTCATTCATGAGTTTTGGCACCGTTTGTATTCTGGTAAGCAAAAGTAGGGGAATTAATTTTTGGCCATCTACATCAATCTTTATTTGGACAACTAAATGAATCACTATAAAACCCCCACAGTCAAAATGGTCGATAGCATTTGGTAACACGCATAGTCAGTGATTATCTGGCCTTATATTTCCTCTGGGTTTTTTGCTGTTGATACTATCACCTGCATCTTCTGATTGCAAGTATTTGGGGCATCCAGCCAGTTCCCATTTCGGTACATAAAGCTGATCTGAGCTGAGCATACAGAAACCATAACAATCAGCACTTTTTAGAAAATGAAACAATTTGCAAGGTCTTGAATGATAGATGGCAATAAGGAAGTGCATCGTACCATGCTTTTACAGTAAAATCTCAGCAGTAACTTTGTTTATAAATATGGAGACTAGACATACCTGTTTGCCTGAGAAAATCCTGGGTCATACCAGATGCCTTGCTATAATTATTAATAGCATTCAACTTGCTTCTCCAGTTGTCCCTGTTTGCTTGTAACTTATATGGTCACCGCATTTATTTGTAACCCTTCCTTGGGATTCCATAAGCAGACAGATTCTAGCAGCCTGGAAGGAATTACATGCAAATATTTACAGTCCATTGAAAGGGGCAAGGCAGAAGAAATGCGGCATATATGACAAAGGTTCAGCCGAGAAAACTATGGATCATTGGCAGTGGGGCAAGTGCTAGAAGAAGAACAAGCACATATAATATATCCAGGCTGAAAGCAGGAATGAGAGATTATAAATTGGAAAGAATTAAAAAGTCCCAGGAGGAATAACAGAATTCAGAATTGAAGAGTCAGCAAAATTTGGGAATAATCCTTACATAAATATTGTTTATTGCACATCTGTTATGTGCCAGAAAAAGGGCTTAATGATTTTATTTAAAAAATATGAAAATGCCAACTCAACCTAAGAAATAGACGTTTATGTCCGTATTTTATAGATAAAAATGGAAACTAATAGAGTGAAACAATCTGCTAAATAAGTTAGACTGTGAAGCCAGTTTTGAAGCCACATCTACCTGGCTTATAGAACCTTTCACTCTTAAATATCAAGTGTATGACCTTTCTCCAAGCACTAAGATTGACGATTTCTAATTCTGAGGCAATATACTTTGTGTTGCTTGAAAACTGGTAAAATCTCACAGGATTTGGGAGAAGCATAGAAATAAAAAAATGGAGAAATGGTAAGTAATTATTTTTTCTAAGGCTTCAGTGAGACAAGGCTAGGACTAATTGCAAAAGGCTTTACTTTTTATTTTTTGAGTTGAAGTCTCATTCTGTCACCAAGACTAGAGTGCAGTGGCATGATCATGGCTCACTGCAGTCTCAACCTCCTGGGCTCAAACAATCCTTCAGTCTCACCTCAGCTTCCCAAGTAGCTGGGATTACAGGTGTGAGACGGGCTTTTTTTTTTTTAGAGACAAGGTCTCATTATGTTGTCTAGGTCGGTCTTGAACTCCTAGTCTCAAGCAATCTTCCTACCTTGGCCTCCCAAATCTTTGAGACTACAAGTATGAGCGACTATGCATGGCTCATTTTTAAAAATAAGTTTTGCCATTGCCTTGTTAGACTCTGGTGTGGCCATGTGCTCTTTGGGCTATGGCTGTCGCCATGTTTTCTGGCTTTGGCCCTCTCCCCCACCCTGGGAAGGTGAATCTTCTCTTTCTCTCTCTCTTTCTCTCTCTCTGTCTAATTTATTTTTAAATAAACTACATTTTCTAATCTAAAAAAGTAAGTTTCACATGTTTATCCTTCTGCTATAGTGATTTTCTGATTTTTAACATTTTGGTATTTCTCATCAATCCAGTCTCAGTATAAATTGCTATTTTGGAATTGTCCCAGGCCTAATAGTCATTTCTTCCACAAAACGCTCAAAACACATTGTGTATACCTTCTTTATAAGTTGTCATTCTGCATTTCAGCTATTTGTTTGGGCCTAGAGTCCCCTTCTAAATGAGCTTCTTCACAAATTATAATAGGAAATCGCCCTCTTTGAGTTCACCGCATTATCATAATACCTGGTGTATAGTGGGTGTTTTGTAATGTAATCAGTTCATTTATCCAGCCAGTCCAGTGTGCAAATGTACATTGAGCTCTTACCATAAAGAGGCCTTGTTCAAGTCCTTAGAAATACAGCAGTGATTTGGAGGCCATCATACTTAGTGATCTGTCACAGAAACAAAGACCTGAATGCTGCACATTCTCAATTATAGTGGGACCTGAACATCAATCACAACACCACAAGGGAGGAGTTAGCAGTCTCTGGGCACTGCCAGGGAAGAAAGGGGAAGGGAAGAAGGGAGGCACCTGACAACACAAAGGCTACCTGTCCGACACCAGGAGAAGCAAGGGCCAGTTGAAGGCCCAGACTTCACCTGCATGCAGACGACTTGTGTAGATAATCCTGACTTGTACCCCACATCTCAATAAAAAAATAAAAAATTTTAAAAAGGATTATAAACTAAGTATAAAACTTAAACTATTAACTTCTAGAATAAAACATAGGAAAACAAAAGAAATACAGCAGTGGACTCTACAAATAAAATTTATGGCCTCAGGGTGCTTATCTTCCAGTAGGAAGAAGACAAGTAATAGGCAAAGATACAAATATAAAAAGTAGGTCAGTTGGTACTAAAAGCAACAAGAGTAAGGTAATAAAGAGTGAAGAAGGATGTTATGTCATTTTTTTTTTGGTCAGAAGATCAAGAAATTTTTCATGTATGAGTTCACACATGAGCATACTTGAATGAAGTGGGAAATTAATTCAACACTACTATGACAAATGTTGAATAATGAATGAATTACTGGGACAGGTGCACTGAAGTGTTCCACGGTTTGACTAATTTTCCCTCAGGTTTCTGTTTCCCTCATATTGAGATAATAAGCCTAGTCATACTTAATTATTTTAGGGAGGGTCTGTAATATGCCTGAGTGATATGGCATGCTTCCATCACTTTAAGAAAAGCAACTGGCCATAGGAAGTAATTCCCACTAGTAGAGAAAGCATGCCCTTCTTCCTTGATCCCACAAGAAGAATGTCACAAATATTAGTGCCATTAAATAAAAGCAACCCTTCCATCCTCAAGTGATCTCAATATGGTTTACTGATTAGACCTTGATTGCCTTGAAACAGGACTAATTAATTAATCTTCAGTCTGTTCAATAACACTTTTATAATCTACTGTCATAACAGTCAGTACATTGTTTTAAAGTTAATTTCTTATACATATATCTCATCCATAAGCGTGGGAACTCTTCCAAATCAAGGATCCCATCTTCTTCAGAATGCCTGGCACAGAGTTCATATTAAATATGTGTTTGTCAAATTATATTCATAATGAGTCAGTTACAAATTTTACAAACCTGCCATAACATGGAATAAATCCAGTGGAGTATTGAAGTATAAAACTTGGTTAAAGAATATTTTTTAAGAGTCTCTTTTCTATTTTTATAACAAAGAATCTCAACAATGATTGACTCTATGTTAAATCTAAGATAATAATTATCTACAGATGATTTTTGGAAATGTGGGAGTCTCAAACATTGTAATACTGGCAGCCTTTGGTCACTGAAGAAGCCACTCAAAATTATGAGATAATTTCGAAGAGTGTACATGGCCCTGTTGTGTCTTCCTGCTCTGTAAATATGGTATTAATTAAAGGGATCGATTGAGAATATTCTTATTCTATTTAATTCTACATGTGTATTTTGGAGATTGCTAGTGCACATGAAGAGAAAGAGTATGAAAGAGAAAATCTTGCCTGAATTTTCTCTTTTTCTTTGCTAGTATAGGACTTCTAAAAACATCTTTAGATGTCTAAGACCCAGATTTCACCTAGCATAATAAAACGTTGCATACTCACATTTTACTAAATGCCACTCAAGCCATGTGTGCCTTTCTGAAGATAACTTGTCCTGCCTGATTCCATACTATACAAGCCAATAGGAAATAAAATAAACTTTGAAGAATATATTCATATCTGTATGAAACAGTTAAATCATGATCAACTGTATACTATTTTCTCTTTGCCTATGATGAGATGTAATTGGCTTCTTTTTGGAAGTGAAATGATAAAGAAAAAAATTCCTAAATTAAAGATGAATACATATTTTATCTTGATGTCAGAAAAAAGGTAAGGGGCCTAGAGAAAACTTACTGTGCAACTAATTTAAACTTTACAAGGATGAACTGCTAATCCAATTCCTGTATAGAAAAGAATAGAAAATGCTTTTCTTGTACCAATCATAAAAAATGCTGGATTACATATATTTCTACTATTTAAAAAAATCTCTGAGTGTACAGACCAGAAAGGAAAGAAACTGCTTGTCCAAAAAGCAAAACAAAATCAACAAAAAATTTCCTAACCTTTTGGGTAGCCAAAAAAATCGAAGCTAAGCAGTCCATAAAGCATGATAACTAGATAACCTAACTTGTAGGTTGAAGATAAGACATCTACAAAGAAAGACTAAAAGACTTTGTAGGTCAAGTAGTAAGAATAAGGATTCAAGTTGAAGCTGGGTTTCAGAAAATGATGACCACCTATTTAAATACTGGTCTAGTGTTGTATTCTGGAAGTAAAGATAAATGAAGTCATGAATAATTGTAATCCTGAACATAAGATATAAAGTTTCAAGGCTCAACTTGTACAAATCATATGATACAGAAAACCTTGGTCTAAAAATCCCAATCTATTTCAGAATTGGTGACCCTAAAAGGAAAGAGGCAGAAACACCAATAAATCTTCCTAGTTATTCAATTTCTGGTTGTCTTTTGGAGCTTTAACTGAATTTTCTCATATGTCCATTGGTTATATACATATATGTGGTCTGGGAGTTGAAATTTTATGAGATAAAATCAGCAGGAGTCTCATAGTGGTGGTGCCTTGTGGATGCCTGCCAGAGCACCATAATGAGAAATATTAAAGTCACTAGAGAGGAATTCTAAAGCAAATATTTTAAATGTGTAAATAAATAAAGAGATTAGTAACATACCAAAAATAAAATAGGGAAAATTGTGGAGCAAGATGAGAATGTAAGTAAGCAAAGTAGATTTAAGGATGCGGATGTGTGATCTGAAGCATGTTCATTATTTATCTTCTCCTCAGTTTCTTCAATCTGTAAATTAAAATAACTCACAGAGTTGATGGGAAATTCAACATAGTCAAAGAACTTAGAATAATGCCTGGTGCAATATAATCAGTCATTACATATTAACATTTATTACTTATGAGGGAGAACTGCCCCAAAAACAGAATTTTTTTTTGGAGGGCAGACCCCTTGTAGTACAGGCTTTCCCCGCTGGGTAAGTGTTCTGGGAACCCATAGGTATCAGTGTACCAGCGAATGTATTTATTTGTGAGAGGCTGCATTTGGGTTCAGTGAATTTTTGTTTGGAGATTGTCTCAAAGTTTTTGCCCATTTCATGATGGGTGATTAATGATCATGCCTGCCCACACTGCACTGAGTGTTCAGCAGGCTTTGGCCAAAAGCAGCATGACCACCAGGCCCCGTCCTCCCTATTTACACAATCTCATCCCAAGTGATTCTTTTTTTGTTTCCCTGGATGCAAAAAGTTCTCAAAGGGAAATTTTGTTGGTGATGTGGAAGAGGTAAAACAAAAAATGGCAGAAGCCCTAAGAGGCGGCAAAATTGACAAGTTAAAAAACTGTTTTGGGCAGTGGAAAAAGCATGTCAATAGGTGTATTGCATCAAATAGAGAGCACTTTAAAGGTGTCTGAAGTTTAAACATATGAGAGTAATTACAAATTTTTGCATCACTGTTTGATAAGAAATGATGTAACATTTGTAAAATATGAAGAAACCAAAAATGAACAACTGAGAAAAAAGTTCTTTCCTAAATTAAAATATTTTAAAAGAAGATCTGAATGAAAATCTGAATTTTCAGAATCAGAATGGACAAGGCTGAAAGTCAATATAATAATATCGTATATAAGATTGAAGAAACTTCAGAGTATTCGAAACAAATAGTCTTTGAATAGTAAAACATAAAAGAACATTTAAAACACAAAAATTAGTTATAAAAAATTGCAGTATGCTTCTAATATAGATATAGAACAAAGAACATAATTAAAATACTTTATTAAATAATTATCTTTCTGATTTAAAAAATCACATTCAATTTTAATGATTAATAAAATGAATCTACAATAGAACTTCTTACTATCAAGAATACCCAAAATGGCATGGGTATTCTTGATAGTAAGAAAAAGGACAGCACTTACAAAAGAACATAAATTAAATTTCATATCAGTAAAGATGCATGTTAGAAGACAATAGAATGATGTCTTCAAATTGCTGAAATAAAATATTAATAACTATCTGTATTTAAAAAACAGGATGATCTATAGAATGTACATTCTAGTTTTGCAATTATCTAGTAAGTGCCCCAACAGAATGGAAACTTGTCTAGGCTATTCTGTGGAGTTTTTTGACCTTGTATTGCACATCTGACAAGACATCGAGATTTAAAATATTTTGATGTGGTTGTCAAAGGTTAGGGGGCCAGAGCATGACCTAAATACTGAACATTCCTGAAGATGATCTTCTTTATCTGAATTTAGTTTAATGGCTAGAGATAGACAGTAAACAGATGTTCTCTTCATTGAGTATCAAATAACACCTACACTAAACATTATAAAGAGAGAGGATAGATTGCTATTAATTTATGCTATAAGGATACTTGTAGTCTGGAAGTCAGAGAAGGCCTGAGACTAGACAAATGTGTACCTGGAATAAAATTGTGAAAGATATTTTGAGCTACACATAATAAGATGAAATTGAAATCTAGAAAAAGATAACTCCATTATTTATATAGAATGATATTATAATAAAAATTTGTGTCAAAATTTGCCTAATGTACCCAGGATACAGTTAATCAAATATTATTCATTTTAATACTGTCACTTACATCCTCATATCTTTGTATCAAAGTAATTTTATATACTTGTAATAGCCACTTTATATTACTATTACTATTGTTATTTGGACAAGAATGAAGATTTTTCCTTCCTAAGATAAAATACATAAGAAAAAAATAATAAAAATCTTTCTTGATTGACTATCATTTATTATTCCATTCTTGGTCCCAAATACCTCACGTCATACAGGCTATCAAAACATTTAAGAAAATCTGATGTCAGTCTCTTCTTCCCAATAACCCACAAGTCTCAGTCTTGACATTATTGGAATTTAAGTATTTTTAGCTTTGACCATTCAATGAATGATGATAAGAAGACTGATGATTTTTTCTTTCAGTCAGAAGGTCTCTTCTGGCCAGGCACAGTGGTTCAAGCCTGTAATCCCAGCACTTTGGGAGGCTGAGGTGAGGGGAATTCCAGAGTCTACCGGTTCGAGACCAGCCTGGGCAACTTGGTGAGATCTCATCTCTACAATAAATGAAAAAATAACCCGGGCATGGTGGTGAGCGCCTGTAGTTCTGGCTACTTGGGAGGCTGAGGCAGAAAGATCACCAGAGCCCAGCAGGTTACTGGGGTGGCCAAAGAAAGTCCTTTTCATAGGGTATTAATTAAAGATTCCTTGACAAAATTTAAGAAAGAAGACCCTATAACTGCCTCAGATCTATTCTCTTCTGGTATGAGCTTTCTACTTTACAATTCAAGTAACCTAATAAAAGCAAAAATAGCCATACGAAAAACACTGGTTCACTAAGATTGAGCATAATGCTTAAAGTATGGTAAAGTCATATTTAATTATTTAGGGGTTTTAATGTGTTGAGGAGTTACATTTGACTTTTGGTTTGTTTGTTTTATTTTGGTATGTAACAGGCTTTTGCCAATCAAATGAAGACAGGAATAATAAAGCAAAATGGAATATAGTTGGAGAAGGCACTTACTAAGTGCACGTCCAGGATTAACGCTAGTGCTAGACTTCACACACTATAAAATGCATTATTGTAATGGCAGGTTATAATATGGTGAGTCGTGAACACTATGCATCGTTGTGTTCTATGTTCCAATATCAAGGCAAAGCTCAGCAGGATTAGCATGGCCAGATTCTACCAGATTTACTTTTTAAATTTTGTTTGTGCATGTGCTTTTCAGAACCTTAATTTAATTTAATTTAATTTAATTGTTATTTTCAAGATATGGGGTACAATTCAGGGGTAGGTATACAAATGATCATTGTACAGATAAAGCTTTGGTCTCACTTTGACCCCCACATCACCTGGTTTGAGATCAGGTACCCTTATTGATGAATTGTACCTCCCCACTCCCTGGCAGTTTCCCACGACTGCCAATCCCTTTCTTGGAGTATTATGATAACTGTTCAGGGTTCGCTTATGAGTGAGAACGTGTGGTACTCAGTTCTTTGTTCCTGTGCTAGATCACTGAGTATTACAGACTCTAACTCCATCCAAGTTGTTGCGAAGTTCATAATTTTGTCCTTCTTTATGGCTGCTTACTATTCCACTATGTATATATATCACATTTTTTAATCCAGGCTACTTCTTAAAATGTCAATAGCTTTAGAGGGTACAAATGACTTTTGGTTATATGAATGCATAGTATGGTGGTGAAGAAGTGTGGGCTTTAAGTGAACCCTCCTCCCCCACCTGTGTACATTGTACCCGATAGGTGATCTTTCATTCCTAGCTATTCCTTCCATCCTCCTCCTTCTGAGTCTTCAGTGCTTATTATGCCATTCTATTATTACGCCATTCTATATGTCTTTGCAGTTATCTAGTTTAGCTCCCACTTACAAGTGAGAACATGCAGTATTTGTTTTCTCATTCCTATGTTTCTTCACTTAGGATGATTGTCTCCAATTCCACTCAAGTTGCTGCAGAACGCATTATTTCATTTTTTATGGCTAAATGGTATTCCATGGCGACTAGTTAATGGGCATCTTTGCTATGGTGAACTGTGCTGTGATGAACATACAATTACAGGTGTCTTTTTTGTTTAACAACCTCTCTTCCTTTAGGTGGATATCAATGGAGTAGTGGTATTTCTGGATCAAATGATAGATCTACTTTTATCTGTTTGAGAAATCTCCATGCTGCTTCCCATAGAGGTTGTACTGATTTATACTCCCACCAACAGTATAAAGGGTTCCCTTTTCCCTGTGTCTGCACTGACATTCATATGTTTTGTTTTGATTTTTTAAGTTTTTTAATGATAGCCATTTGACTGGTGTAAGGTAGTATCTCGTTGTGGTTTTCATTTGCATTTTCCTGATGACTAGAGTATTAAGCATTTTTTCATATGTTTGTTGACCATTTTAGCATATTCTTTTAAGACATGCCTATTCATGTCAATTGCCCAGTTTGTAGTGGGGTTAAGTATTTTTCTTGATGATTTTGGAGGCTGAGGTAGGAGGACTGCTTAATGAGAAGAGTCACAACCCAATTGCCACTGCATATTTCAATAGACAATGAATTGATTGTGAGCCAATTTAGTTATGGATGTGTGACAAATGGATTCCTTCTCCATTTTAAAAACAAATTTTAACAAAAAGGCATCATAGATGACCCATAGAATTCCTGAGGCCACGAATGAGCTGGGGATAAATAATAACGTGTTTTGAGAATACATCCTGTTGGGAATTTCTGAGATGAGCTTCTTTCCTGCCATTGTTTTCTTTTTCTTCATGCAGTACAGTTGGTAAAACCAGCCAGCACAGACCAAAATGTATACTTCTCCCCATTGATGGAAAGTTACGTGGGTTCCTATGATGGTTCGCCATGTCTCTTCTTTACCCCAGTGGAGAATCTAGCCCAGTATTTCTAATACAAGTTAGGGTTATTCCAATAAACATCCTGCTATTTTTTTTCCAATCACACACACATTTTGTAAATAAGTCTTGAGGGCTGAGTTGAAATGTTGGAAGCTGGGGACTGTCCTGAGATAAGGCACTGCTTGCTTGAATCCATGCAATTTTGGGTCTGCGAGTTATGTAGGATATAATGGAGCTATTAAAGAATAGTCACCACCTAGTCACCTCTCAGTCACATGAATAGAGTCATAAGAAGGCTAATTTGAATAGTTTTATGGAGAAATTTGTAAGATAATTTGGTTGTTTTTGTGTTGAGATCTCGCTTTGTTGCCCAGCCTGGAGAATGCAGTGGCATAACCACAGCTCATTAGAGCCTCGAACTCCTAGGCTCAGGCAAACCTTTGCCCTCAGACTCCCAAATAGCTGAAATTACAGGGGTGTGCCACCACACCTGGCCATTTTTCTTTCCTTTCTTTTTTTTGGGAGGGGGACAGGGGGAAGATGAAGTATTGCTCTGTTGCCTAGGATGATCTCAGACTCCTGAGCTCAAATAAACCTTCCACCTCAGCCTCCCAAAGTGCTGAAATTACAGGCATGATCACTTGAAGCCATTCCTGCTCCTGAAGAGGTTAGAAAGGGCTTATAATATTTCTCCTCTTTTCAAACCGAATTTGGGTATGAGCAAAACCGTTTTGTGCCTTAACAACTTCAGCCTTGTTGAGGATAGAAGTCCAAATGTTCTCTGAGATACTGTTGGAGAAATATTATGAGGAGAAGGCTAAGAGCAACTTTGTGGTATGTTAATTATGTCAATGTAATTTTAAATAGATTTGTTAAAGTAAAAACGTAGAATAATACTTTAAAAAAGGAAAGAAAAGAAATTACAGGCATGAGCCACCCCATGTCCAACCCCATGTGATAAAAAACACAATGTGTATACATACCCAAAGTTACCAATCTACCTACCAATTTCAGTGCACAAGTTCTCAACCAGTACCTAAGTAATATTAAAACATGCTATCAGGAAGTGAGAATCAACTAAGTCTCCCACCTCTAGTGAGTTTGTAGGACTTTACAATACTGCATTTGGTACTTTAACCTCATTTCTGTCTCCATTATTTATTTTAATTTAATTTAATTACTCCACATTAATGATCAATTTGTATTTGTATATGGTGCTTTAAGATTATTTTGAAATTAATCATTTGAAACCAACTTATTGAAGAATTTATTTTAAATAGACATAATATCTGAACAATTCTCATAAAGAAATTTACTTGAAGATGTCTGCATTTCATATGAGATACATAAGCTGATTTAAGTCAGGGGTCATGTCTCATTCACCATAGTATACTGAATGCCTTTTTAAAATGTCTGGCAGATATTCAATACATTTATTATTTTTGTGCAATCTATTTATTGACTTGCTAGTAGGTACCTAACGCTATGCTGAGAATAAGATCAATAAAAAAGTACTGTAAATATAATAATACTTTCAGGATGATGGGAATGATTGAGAAAATAACAGGATATTAGAGCAAAAAAATATATATCCATTTGTTTCTTTCTTCTGTCCTACTCAGTATTCAGGTCTTTGTTTTTATGTATGGTTGAAATACTAACAATTTTGATATCAAACCTTACCTCAGAAACACTTTCTAATTAAAATACAATCCATTTACACTTATGCATAGTCTTCCCTTTTAGGTCCAGCTCTTTTAAATCATTTAGTAGACTATTCTTAATGCAATAGAAGGGACCCATTCAGCAGGATTTAAGCCAACAAATCAATCGACAATTTCTGGTCAACTCACAAAGGATTTAAGCATTTTATCCAGTCTGGGTATTTGATATTTCACGTGCCTTCATAATAGAGCTATCAATTTTCTGATTTGCAAGCTAGTTGACAGAGTTAATACCCCAAAGGGCTATTGCAGTGTTAAGCTCTTAAAATTGTTTTAGACTCCTCCATAAATTAGACTAAAGCCCAATAATGTACAATTTTACCCTTGTGCTCCTTGAGAGAGCATGAACCCAGTGTTCCAAAAACGACACTCTTTAGAAGAATAGCCTATTGGCTCTATTTATTTATGTTTTGACTTCTGATGCTGACTAAATATTTATGTTCACCATAATATACTATAAGTCACACAAGTAACAATAAGAAATTGCTTGGCCTAATATTTTTGAAGTTGGTATTTAAACTATCAGAGACCCTAACCTCACTGAACTGTCTGTGGTGCATTTCTTGGCCAAAAGTACAAACAGACAAGCCTGAAGTTTTGCATATTATGAGTAAACGACCAATTTTGACCAAAAATATATATCTTCTGAGAAAACAAAATCCCTCTAAAAGTATAAAAGACAACAGAGTATGTTTTCTGATTTTTGCATTTCACCTATAAGATTGTCCTTTGCAATATATTTATGTGGTTTGTTAAAAATCTGCTGTATGCCTGGCAGGATGTTTGCTCCTAAATTAGTATGTGTGGTTAAGGTTACTGATGTCAATATTATAGATGAAAAAAGAACACTTACAAATGTTATAACAATATTTGCTAGCATTTTTTAAGTTTGACCCCAAACAACTTTAATAAGATTGCTAAAATTTGTTTCTGATTAAAAATACTTAAGATGAATAAGATAAAGATATATATGCCTCTATCTACTTGCTACACACACACACACACACACACACACACACACACACACATACACACACACATGAACACACAGTTATAGTAACAAGGTGACACAACTTGGTCTAGTCCACTCCTTCTCCCTGTCTTGTTCCCTTCTCTAATTAAGATAGTTCACTCTAAGGTCTCTATTTGCATCCTAATTATCATATTTTAAGGATAACTTTTAACCCTTATCCTGCTAGCAACTCTTCAATTCTTGGTTTATGGATTGGTCTGGTCTTCACTCCTGCCTCCGATCACTATTTATTTTTTAGAAGAGCTTCTCCCTGATTCCTTCCTGTGACACTACAGTTTTCCAATTCTTCTCTCTGAAAATACTGAGGCTAGATAGTTGCAAATGTGCATAACTAATGACTTGCAAAGCCACATTAAAATCTGGTCTTCTGAATTCAAGATAATGATGTTACCACTTTTAGACAATAGTGATTGAGACACATGGGACTCAAACTTAGAAGATGGCATGTGTGGATCCCCAAGTTGTCCAGTCCTATTCAATTGGAAGTGAGTTTTCTAATTCAAAGGCAGGTGTGGTAGCTTATGCCTGCAATTCCAAAACTTTGGAGCCAAGGCAGGAGGATCTCTTGAGCACAGGAGTTCAATATCAGCCTGGGCAACATAACGAGATCTCATTTCTACCCTTTCACGCCCCAAAAAAAGAAAAGAAAAAAAAAGAAAAATTATCCCAGTGTGGTCACATTAACCTGTAGTCCCAGTTACTTGGGAGGCTGAGGCGGATGGATCTCTTGAACCCAGGAGGTGAAGACTACAGTGATCTGTGACCATGCCACTGCATTCCAACCTGGGTGAAATAGTGAGACCCAACTAAAAAACAAGCAAACAAACAAAACAAAACACAAATCTAAGTAAAAGAGAAAAATAGTATCTTCAAAGAGTTGAAATTAGCATCTAACAGTTCATTTTGTTTTTGTTTTTGTTTTAACTGTCACATTAATTAAGTGTGGGTGAAGGGAAGAACAATTTTCATATAATCACCCAGTTAGAAACTGCATTGACAAATTTCACTGATATGTAATCCTGACCCACATAGTCATCTTGAGGAAAAGCTGTTTAGTAAGTAAATACCTAGTCTAAGAACATAAACTAATTCACACACGTACAAACCAGCACATGGTTGAACATTCTTTCTCTCTCTCTCTCTCTCTCTCTCTCTCTCTCTCTCTCGCCTCACAAGCTGGTCAGCTAAAAGTTCATGGATATATGTACTTCATGGACCTAGATAAATGTGAGGTCTATATTGCAGCGAACAAAATGAAATTGAATAGAAATAAACTTATTACCTACAATTAAATAAAGAAACTTTCTAAGAGAAGAGACTTCAGTTAGCATCAGCTAATGCAAAATATGAATGTTTACTTAGCTATAATTTCTCTTTGAGACGTCAGTGTGGTGTGGTTGCCTAAAATGTTAATCCAATTGCAGACCACATTGAAAGAAGAATAAATTCTAATTAATGGGGTAGAATATATATACCACTAGCTGCCAATTAATACACAGCTATGTTGGGAAATTCTTGTATAATGATAATAATAATGAATCTCAGAGTTATAATAGCCTCTTTCCTTTAGGGATACTGATTTTGATCTTCAAAATTTCTAGTCTTTGATTCTTCAGGATAAATAATATTTCAACTTCCTTTCTTATGGTTTTAGACAATGTTGAGTTTCTGACTTTCATTATTGTCTATTAAAGTGTACTATCCTGTAAAATCTAAATTGCATTAATTTCTCAAAATTGTAAAAATTGTTCTCTTAATTAAAATATAACAATAAAGGATTTGCACAATTTTGATAATTTTTAATCGAATAATCTTAGAAAGACTCAAGGCAATCCCAAAGTGCTTAGATTTATGATAAAGAAAATAACAATTATTCAGTGATTAAGTCAGGGGATTAAATATCACTTTCTGTGGAAACAAATACAATTATCTATGGAGACCTCAGAAGATACACATCTCCTAATTGTGCCAACACTCATGAATCATGCTTTTATTGATAATGATGTCCTCCCAATGCATCCCCATTCTTGACTCTAATTAGATTTCTCAAAGTATTTAGAAGTAAAGAGCATAATAAATTTAGGAAAAGGTATAATTTTGCACAGTAGAATAGTTTTCATATGATTATAAACATTTTTATTCATTTCTACATGGTTTATAATATATTAATTATTTTGTATTAGCTAAGGATTTCTCTTTGAAAAATATAAGGTCATTTTTTGAAAATATTTTATATGAACTTTAAAGAAGATCTGTTCATTAGATCAAAAATTATTATAATGCTATTCTAATTTTCTCTTTCTTTACTATTTTTTGTCCACCAGTTTTAGATAGAGTGCATTGAAACTCTTTATAAAGAATAATGGATGTATCAAAATCTTCTTGTAATGTTGCAATGTAATGGAGTTTTTTTTTTAGTCAAATGTTAATGCTTGTTATCTGATAATAATGTGACTACACCAACTCTTGCTTGGTTGCTGTGCATTTGTTTTTCTTGTTTATACTTTCCTTTTTCGTTATTGTCAACTATGCTGTGTCATTTTGCTTGAGGTTAAAAAAAAAATTAGGCTTCCAGTTCTTATTCCAGTATGGAAGCCTCTTTCCTTTAGGGATACTGATTTTGATCTTTAAAATTTCTAGTCTTTGATGCTTCAGGATAAATAATATTTCAACTTCCTTTCTTGCTTGGAGATTCAGCTTGGAGGTTATAATTTCCATCTTCTCAAGTGAAAAAAAACTAAAAATAAACATAACAGTTTTGAAGTCACTGGTAAAACGGGTAGCTTTCATTATATCAGGAAATATTTTATTCATTGAAAAAGAAAAGACGGCTTAAAAAATGTATAGATACTAAACGATCTGGTTGTTCAAAGATAAAACAGACATACAGAAAAAAACTGATAAGGATAAATTCAAAGTAGGAATGTTAAAGATGAAGGTAAGAAAATTTTTCACAAATGATCACAAATTTAAGATTATCAATAGGTTAAGGAAGAATCATTAGATGCGGACAATATTTGTCTAACAAGATAAAGTTGAATTATAGAAAAGAAGGAGAGTAGGGGAGAAAATAATGTATATTTTGAATGTAATAAATTTGCCTGATGCTGGTTATGCTAGAATATACAGAAATTCTAAAAGTGATGAATGAAAACACACACACACACACACACACACACACACACACACACACACTTTCTATCTCTCTCTCTTTCAAGAATCAGCTAGCCCTTAAGAATCTAGATGACTGCTAGAATTCCATCCACAAAATCCAAGTTTCAATCAATAGAAAAAAAGAAAAATCTACCTTCGAAGGAAAAAGTATCTAAAATCTAAATTCAATGGCCGGTTCTTAGTCTCATGAACATTTAACAAGTATAATGGTAAATAATGAAAGCGAGTAGGTTTATTGTTTCAAAAATGGATTTAAATGTGGACATGCCCTAATTATAACCACATAAATAACAAAATTCAAATTTTGCTCAACTTTTGATTAGACTGTAACAATTAATGTCCAATCAGAACAAAATATATTTTTATTACCAAATGCGAATACTATTTAAGCTTGCTCTTAAATTTGTAATCATAACTTCTATATTGTTCTACAAATGATATTTAACATTCAATACAAAAATTAAAGATGCACAAAATAGTTAAATAAAATGCTCATTGTAAAGAGACAAAATAATCAATACATTTATACTGATAAATATCAGCATGCTAAACATTTTACATGTTTAACAAAGATTTTTAAAGAATTATGTTTAGCAAAGATTTTTAAAGAATTATTTTATAATATGTTAAATGATTTAATAAGAGGAAAAACATCTTGCATGAATAGGAGTTTCCATCAGAGAAATACAAAATATATTAAAAAGGTAAACAGAATTTAACATTTTAATGCTAATGTTGTACACTGTTTTACTTAACATTTTGGGGAGTAACTGTCTCTGACTTCACCTCATGAAAACACTTTTTGTTGCTAATGTAATCAGTTTTTGTAATGGCATCAGCAATTAATAAGATGCTTATTATTTTTTAAAAAAGTAATGCTAGTTATAAAAAATTCAGAGATAAAAAAATTTATGGATTCATCACTAAACTTAAATTTGAAAAAATCTGTGAACTTGAAAATGTTAAACAACAACAACAACAACAACAATACAGAAACTGAAAAAAAAAAAAGAGTAAAAAACAAAAGTAAGTAATTAAGAGCTGGGGATAGTACTACAATGTCAAACAACTGAAATCAGGAGTAATTGAGCTCCAGAGACAGAATAGAGACAGAATTAGGTAAAAAAATGTAAGGGCAGGAATTTTCTGAAACAACAAAAGCTGGCAAACCTCAGAATCAACAAGCTCCAAGAACAACAAACAGGAAAAAAAAAATGCATGAGGTGTGTCACATTTAAATTCCTGCAAACCAAAAGCAAAGCAAAGGTTTGAATGCTGACGAAAAGAGAAGTGTTACACAGAGAATAAGTAAGGTAAGAATTACAGCACATTTCTTGTCAGAAAATATGAAAACTACAAGAAAATAGAGTGATACCTTTAAATATATAAAGGAAAAAAAGCCTGTTATCCCCAAATTCTAAACCCAGTAAAAGTAAATTAAGGTAAAATAAACACATTTTGAGAAAAATAAGTAATGAACGTATTCATTATCAGTATATTTGTGCTCTAATGATCGTTTAAAAAGTACTTCAAAAAAGCAGAATATGTTACCAGATTAAAATTTAAATCTCCACAAATAAAAGAACCAGAAATAATAAAACTTTACGTAGATATCAATATATTTGTATTATTTTTAATATCCTGAAAGAATTTAATGTTAAAACCAAAAATACTAATATGTGAAAATAACAACATGAAGAATTGGAAGAAAGAATTTAAATATGTTGTAAGGATATTACATAAATCATGAATTGGTATAATATTGTCTGAAGGTAGATTGTGATAAGTTTCATTTTATAAGCTTTATGTAAACCAATGAAAATGAAAAATAAAGTATAAAATAAAGCAATGGCGGAGAGCAAATGGAATAAATAAGGCAGTGCACATTTATTCAAAAATCTTTAAAAAGTAAGATATAGCTATATGCTGTTTACCAGAAATGCACTTAAATATACAGATAGTTAAAAAGTAAAAGGATAAAAAAGAATGTATAATAATCAAAGTAAAGCTGGAGTACCTCTATAGTTGACAGACTAAATAAATTTTACAAAAAATAAAATCTAACATTGAAAATGAAGAATGTTACTTAATAATAAGAGTCAATTCATATAAAAGGTATAAATATCTTAAATAAGTATTTTTCTTGCAACAAGCTTAAAAATACATAAAGCAAAATCCAATATAATGGAAAGAATGCATAGTCAAATACATAATTATGACTGAAGGTTTTAATTCTCACTCATCATTAGTTAATAAAACAACTGTAAAAATAACAATTAAATATACAGAAAATTTGAACAATACCAGGAACCGACTTTTTGAAATTAGTACTCACACTCTACCTAATAACTACATAGTTTAAAAGTTTATGTAAACTACATAATTTTAAATTTTTTTATCTTAAACACTCATTAAAATACATTATATTTTGAGCCTTTTTTTTTAAACTCAATAAATTTAAGAGAATTGAATTCATACAAAATATGTTCTTTGGCCACAATACATTTGAGCTGGAAATCAATAGCAGAGTAATATCTACAAATTACCAAATTATTTTGTAATTAAACAGCTGACTTTAGATAACCCTTAAGTCAAAGAGAAAGTAATAAGAAAAATTGGAACATATTTTTTATTAAATGGGAATGAAATCACAACATATCAACATTTGAGGATTGCAGGTAAAAATCGTGTTTAAAATGAAATTTATAATATCAAATGCTTATACTAAAAACAAGGAAAGAGCTAAAACTATACATAAGCTTTCATATTTAGAAACTAGTAAAGAAGACCAAACTAAAATCAATGCAATATAAGAAAAGAAACATTAAAAATAAATAATAACAAAAATACAATAGCAAAAATAAATAAATCTAATAAATCTCTAGAAATTGTAGTCATGAAAAAAGTGAGGAAATTCAGATAACCATTATCTGTAACGATAGCTTCTACAGACATTAAAAAAAGAAGATATTAAAAACTTTGTGCCAACTAATTTATTATCATATATAAAATGAACAAATTACTTGAAAAAGAAACCAATAAATCTCACTGGAAAATAAAGAAATATACAGAAAAATCTAACAATTTTTAAGATCATTAATTCTAATTAAAAACCTCCCAACAACAACAACAACAAATTAGGCACAAGCTTTCAGAAGGAAATTCTGTAAGTCATTTAAGGAAGAAAAATACTATTTTTTCAAAGCTCTTTTATAAGATTATATTGATGATTACATATTTTATTACATTTAAGGAAGTCAGCATTGTTTTAATACAAAAACTTAACAAAAACATTAAAATGAAAGAAAATCTAAGTTCAATATTTTCCCAAAATCTAAACACCAACAATAAAAACTCCAAAACATAATATTACTGAATAGAAACAATAAATATCTGAAAAGATATTATATTATCTTTTATATAAGCTAGTATTATATTAGGAGTGCAAGAATTTTTCACATTCAAAATTCACTAATGTCTAGTTTGATATTAATAGCTAAAGAAGGCATGTGATCATTCCAGTAGATGCACAAAAAGCAATTGACAACATTCAGCATCCATTCATGGTTAAAAACTCTAAGTAACCTTAAAATCTATGAAGAAGTTCAACCTCACTAATCATCAGGGAAATGCAAATCAAAACCACGCTGAGATACCACCTAACTCCAGTCAGAATGGCAATTATCAATAACTCAAAAAATAACAATTGCTGGAGAGGGTGTGGCGAAAAGGGAACACTCCTACACTGTTG
>CAUYQG010075618.1:0-31171 GCA_963574415.1 Tarsius wallacei | reverse complement strand
TGAATCTTTTCCTGGTTTGGGTATCAATGTGATGTTAGCTTCATAAAAAGATTTGAGGAGAGTTTCATCTTTCTTAACTGCCTGGAATACTTTCAATAGGATTGGTATCAGCTCCTCTTGTATTTTATGTAGAATTCTGCTGGAAAGCCATCTGGTCGAGGTCTTTCTTTTGTAGGTAGTTTTCGTAAGACATAGTCAATTTTCTAGGGTTGTTATTGCACTATTTCTGGTCTTGATTTCTTCTTGTTTCAACCAGCAGTGGTGTGTGATGGTAGAAATAATTCCATTTCATTTAGATTTTCAAGTTTGTTTCCATACAAGTATACATAGTAATCGCTGATGGTCTCTTCTATTTCTTTGGGGTCAGTTGTGACTTAATCTTTTGCATTTCTAAATGTGTTTATTTGGATTTTTCTCTCTTTTTCTTGGTCAGTCTAGCTAGGGGTCCATTAGTCTTGTTTATCCTTTCAAAGAACCAGCTTTTGGTTTCATTGGGTTTTTTTGTATTATATTTTTGTCTTCTTTGTCCTGAATTTGGACTTTTATTTTGGTGATCTGGATTCTTCTGCTGAAGTTAGCGTTTTGGTGGTCTTGCTTTTCCAGCTTCCTTGGGTGATTTGTTAGGCTCTTAACTTGTTATTTTTCCATTTTCTTCATGTGTTTGTAGAGATACGAATTTTCCTATTAGGACTGCTTTCATGGCATCCAAGAGATATTGGTAAGATGGTTCTTCATTTTTATTTGTTTCCAGGTAGCTTTTAATTTCTGTTTTGATTGCCATGTTGACCCAGGAGTTGTTCAGCTTTATTCTGTTCAGTGTCCATGTCTTTGTGAATTTGGGGGAACTTTGTTGGTGTTGATATTTATTTTTTTTCCACTGTGGTTTGAGAAGGTGCATGGCATTATTATTATCCATTATTTCAATCTTATGGAATTTGTTTATGCTTGATTTATGACTGAGAAGATGGTTGATCTTGAAGAACTTTCCATGTGGTGATGAGTAGAATGTATATTCCATGGTAGTTGGGTGGAGTGTTCTGTAGGTATAAATTAAGTCCATTTGGTCAAATATCATGCTGAGTTTCCAAATCTCCTTGTTTTATTTTGTTGTGTTTTGTTTTGTTTGTCTTTATGATCATTTAGGGTTGTGAGTGGGGTGTTTAAGTTCCCAACAATGATAATTTTAGAACCAATATCTTTTTTTAGTTTACCTAGAAGCTGCTTTATAAAAGATGGTGCTCTTATGTTGGGTGCATATATGTTTAGGATGGATATTTCTTATTGATGGATTGAACCTTTTATCATTATGTAGTTACCTTCCATATCATTTTAGATGTTTGATAACTTAAAGGGTATTTTGTCTGATATTAAGACCACAACTCCTGCATTCTTTTGTGTTCTGTTCAACTGAAAATGTGTTTTCCATCCCCTTACTTTGAGTCAGTGAGTGTCCTTTCTGGTGAGATGATTCTCCTTGAGACAGCATATTGTTGCATCATGATATTTAATCCAATTTGCCATTCTATGTCTTTTTAGTACTGCATTTAGCTCATTCACATTCAGACTAATTACTGAAATGTGAGAATTTATCACTGTCATGAGGTTCTTATAGTGTTTACTGTTGTTGCTGCTGTTTGTTTATTTGTTTGCTTTCTTTTTGATTTTTGGATTGTCTTATATGTATTTTCAATCCTTTCCTGCATTGCTGGAAAGGGCATTGTCATTCTTTTTTTGTTTGTTGTTTAATACTTTCTTAAGTGTTTCTTGTAGAGCTGGTCTGGAGGTGGCATAAACGCTGAGGAACTGAATGTCCAGGAAAGATTTTACTTCCATCTTGATGAAACTTAGCTTAGTTGGTTAGGTGGTTCTTGTTTGAAATTACTTATCTTTGAGAACTTTGAAGGTTGGACTTCAGTTTCTCCAAACCTGCAGTGTTTCTGTAGGTAAGTCTGCTACTATTCTAATTGGTCTTCTCTGGTAGCTAGTCTGATCTTTCTCTCTTGCTGCCTTTAGGATTTTTTTCTTTTATACATACTTTGTGTAAGTGAATTACTATGTGTCTAGGAGTTGGTCTTTCAGAGGTTCTCTGAATTTCATGTTTAAAAGTTCATATCTTTAATGAGATGAGGGAAGTTTTTTTTTATAATTTCATGGAATATTTGGTCCAGGATGGTCTCTATCTCTCTATCTCCCTCAGAGATTCCAATTAAACTTAGGTTTGGCCTCTTGATATAATCACTTATATCTTGGAGGCTTTGTTCTGTCTTTTTAAGCTTCTTTTCTATTTTTTTTTTTTTGAATTGGAGTCTCACTCTGTCACCCAGGCTAGAGTATAGTGGCCACTCCCGGCCACAGCAACCTCCACTTGTTGGGCTCCGGCGATCCTTCCGCCTCAGCCTTCTAAGTGGCTGGAACTACAGGTGCGCGCTACCATGCTCGGCTAATTTTTTGATTTATTGTGGAGATGAGGTCTCGCCAAGTTGCCCACGCAGGTCTTGAACCTGCAGGCTCAGGCAATCCACTCACCTCAGCCTCCCCAAGCGAGGGATTACAGGCTGAGCCACCAAGCCGGGCTCTTTTCTATGTTTTTAACAGTTTGGTTTAGGTCCATATTTTGGGCCTCAAGATCTGAGATTCTTTTTTTTTTTTGCTTGTTAATTCTGCTTTCCTTGCTTATCAGTTTTATTTATTTCATCCACTACATTCTTTATTGGTGTTATTTCAGTTATCAACTCCTTCCTTCTTCCCTCTTGTCTCTCCTCATTTCTGTTTATTCTCTCTATTAATGTCTTGATATCTGGGTTTGTGATTCAAAGACCAGTTATTCCGGGGGTTCTTCACTGTTTGAGTTCTGAAGTCTGTATTCTCAGTCGCTGTCTTCCCAGGAGTCTGTATGAGAACCATATTCTTCTTTTCATTTTTCTTCATCCCTGTAAGTATTCCTCTTCCTCCCCCCTCCTTTTTTTTTTTAAAACCTCTTCTTTACTTCTGTTTGCTCAATCTCCTATTCTTTCTTATGTTGACCCTCTGACTTTGTTCAATTTTGAAGCTAGACTAGGGGTGGGGGGGGCTATGATTTTTGCAGTTTTGAGATTTAATTAAGGAAGGAACTTTGATTCAGTAGCTATCTGCAGATCTCAGTATCTGCTGTCAGGTTTGTGGGTCATCTGGAACCCTCTTCCCACCACCTTACCATCTGCCCATGCAGTAGAATTGTATGTTTGCTCCCTGAAAGCAAAATGAGATAAGAAAAAGGAACAGAATGGAAGGAGAAAGATGAATGGAAGGTAGAGAAGGAGAAGAAGAGGGAAATCAGACAGGCAAACCAACTAACAAATAGATAGAGAGACAAAGACAGAAAAAACAACAACAAAAAATACAGACACTCTCACAAACAAACAAAAAAGCTTCCGTTGATGTACTTGCCCTCAAAGATACCCATACACAAACACAAAATATTTTTTAAAACCCTTAAAATGACAGAAGTAAGTATAAAAACATAAACAAAACCAGAAAGAAATAGAGAAGAAAAAAACTAAAACTAAAAAAAAATAAAATAAATAAAATTTAAAAAAAACTTGCTTTGTGGCTGTTTCTGTAATTCCAGGTTCCTTTTGGCTACCACTGCAGCATTAAGGGGCAGCCTCAATCTCTAGCCAGGAGTTTTAATTACATTTGTGTGTAATTTAGATTTTTTTGTAAATTGACTATTTTATTAAGAAATTGCTTTATTTTGTCAATATAAAAAACTGCGTATTATATAAATGAACTGTTTTTCTATCATCTATATTACAATTTTCTTCAGTTCTCATTATATATAGTTTCACTATGAGCTCTTATGTCACGCATAATGATTAAATTTTTATAGATATATATTTTATCTGTACTTTTATTTATAACTTAAGAGTTTCGGGCAAACCCTGGGGTCGCCTCCCACTGTGAGAGTTTTTCTGTCCCCTCAGAATAAATAGATCTTACTTTCTAAAAAAATAAAATAACTTAGGAGTTTTTATTCTTTTTATACCTTTTTTTAGAATGTAGGTGGTATATGTAAACTCCTAAATGCTTATTGCATTTTTCTTGCTTTAAGTTTTACACTTAATATTTTTAACAACTAATTTTATATGGAGTCATTTGTGCATTTATATTTCATATTTATCTTTTATAAGAAGTTTTTGAGATGTTAATTTTATAAAAGTATAATTTTGCTGGTCAAATTGAAAGAAATGCAACAGTGTTGTAATTTTAACTAAATTTCAGAGGATTAGCTTCTCTTCATCTTTTTAAATCTTATTTTTAGATTAAACAGTGGGGCAAGTTGATATTTCAAGTTGATATAATTTATTTTGATAGATTTTTCTTCTATCTCTTGCATCTGATTTTGGTTAATTTTCTTCTTTTTAAATTTCATTTTTAATAGTACATTTTAGAATGACTATTTTAGCCAAGTCCCCTATTGCACCCCCCCATCACCACGCCCAACATACTCCTTGAATCCGATTAGTTTTCCACGTAGATGTTTGTGTAATATACAAGTTTCATTATTTTTAGCTTATCCATTCCAATGTGCATGATTCTTATTTTTCTGCTTGTCTCATGGCCTTAACCAAAACTTACAATAGAGTATTATGTTAAATACCCAAAAGGAATTTTTTAATTAAAGTATTTTTCATTTGTAAGTAACTGAAACTTAACTTTCAATAGCTTAAAAAAATAAAAACTTACACTTCTGGAAGAAAATAGACAATTGAACACACATTTAATTTTTATTCCCTTTGTATATTTATATACACAACTGGCCATAGGAAAATTTAGAATCAAACCAATTAAATTGAAGAATCCATAAAATATTCAAGAATTTGTGTCACTTAAAGAGGACAATTAAACAGAATTACAGGTAATTCTTCAGAGTCCTTCACTTGCATGAACTCTTTTATTGGTGCAAAATATCTGTCAGCATTTTGCTAATTATTTAAAATATGTAATTTTATTGTTGATTTTCCTATTCTAAATAAATATTTTCTTTTATACCTAATTTTATGTTCATTTACTTACACAGAGCTTTGAAACCACAAACTTTAGACACTACAAAAATATTTTTTTTCTAATGCCAAGTAGATCTTGTATTAGGAATAAAAGGTGGGCTAAAATAAATAAAACTGTAGTTAAACTGTTTAGGAATCAGTTTAATTCTTGCATCTATCTCCTCTTCCACTCCAGATTAGAGAATTACTATACTCCAGCCAACCCAGGATAAGGTGGATGTTTATTCTTAACTGAAGATGAACTAGAGGGTCTCCAGACTGTGTAAATCAAGCAGAGTTTATGTTGAGATAATTGTAACAGAAACTGGAGAATGACTGAATACAGTCATTCAGATTTTTAAATTTTACCTAGATAACCAAAGAAACAACTCTGGTTATGGGAGAATTCTGAGGGAAAAACTAGAGACACGGACATCAGGATTCTTTATAAAACAGCTCAGTTAGATCACCCTACAAAGAAGTTTTGTCTTAGCTCTCAGAGCCTTCATTTAGCATTTTTATTCTCCATATTGAAAAGCCATCTGTGAAGCATTGCTAACATGAAGGACAAAGACAAAGATCAGAGAGACTAAAGCAGTGAATAGTCAGTGAGGAGAAAACATGAAAGAAAAAGAAAGAAAGAAAGAAAGAAAGAGAGAGAGAGAGAGAACCTATTGCTAACAGTCTCAGAGAAATAAATAGAAGATGCCACATTCGTGAAACAAGACCAGGATGTTCCAAAATATCATATTCAGGAATCAAACGGAACTTTTGAACATTAAAAAAAATGGTAGAAGAAAAGGAAAAAACTCAATAGAACTATTTAAGTTATAGATATTATATGCGTTTATGTATAAAATACATATTGCAAGTGATTATCTCAGAGCCAATTAACAGAAAAATTATACAACAAAGATACATATATATATAAAGATTATATATATATATACATGCTTTACATATATATGTAGACACAGAGAGAACGAGAGATAAAAAGGGGAGCTATATACATCAAAGAATTAACTTAGGTGATTTTGGCAGTTCACTAGACAAGTTTGGAATTTGTAATACAGGCAAACAGGCTAGAAACTTTAGGCCAGGGTTGATACTGCACTTGATTGGCAGAATTTCTTCATGCTCAGAGCATAAACTTCAATTTTGTTTTTAAAGTCTTCCAAGTAATTGGCTGAAGATGACCCATATTATTGATGATAATCTCGGTAACCTAAAGTCATCTGATGGCAGGTATCTACAAAATAGCTTAACAACATTCCCTAGTCAGTGTTTGTTTAAGTCACTGGTTATGCTAGCATTGCCATGTTGATGCAAAAAACCAGCCACCACATTGATGGAGCTCATCTGAAAGTCTTCTGTGTCACAAAGGTGTCCCATCCACTCCTATCAGTTTCCTTCAGAGAAACTCTCATCGCCTTATTCACTGCTACCTGGACTCCAATCATCTGTATATCCCACCATATGGGGGTAGAGGGATACATGGGGTGGTAGCTTACCTAAACACTTCACAGACAGGCTGGAACACTGCATGAAAATTTATGTGGCTCCTTGCTGGCATACAGTTAATGGTCCTTCACCTTTTGGATAAAAGGGCAATATACACTAAGTAATTTATGTGGAATATAAAAAAGTAAAATCAAAACAGTTTTTATCTTTTATTTCACTTATTAGCATTGCTTAGTTTTCTCCCAAATACACTCTATTTTTTTCCATTTGTACTTATTGTGTTTCCTCAATGATTTTCAGAGTGTCTACATCAATTTTCCTCTTACCATCTTTGCCATCTCCATAATTGAATGGCTTGAGTTAACCAGCACATTAAACAATTGCATTAAATTTAGGAACAAAGATTAAGTAGTGTTTGTTTATGGACAATTATTGTGTTATAGATAATTTCTCTTTAAAGTTATATACTGAAATAAACAGAGTTAAATGGCTAAATAGAAATCATAATATTGTAAAAACTTTTTGTCATAATTGAGGGAATTGAGTTGTTCAGTTCCTCGGAAAGGAATATTAAGTTTTTGTTTTTATTACTGTTGACTCATCATATCTAAGGCACATAATAAATATTCCTACCAATAACATGGCTAACAAAATAGTGATTCTCACTGATAAATATGGAAAGTAGGCATATTAGAATCTGGTGGGTAGAAACCCATGTCTGGGTGGAAACATACCCTTTGTGAAATTCTGATATGCTCTCTTAAAAAAAAATTGATAATTCGTTTCTGTAAAGTTAGAAGCAGCCCCAACAATTAATTGTAGCCCTATATAACAAGGAAAAGTATTAGCTACTATCTGTCTTTTCAAACACACATTTTAATAGCACCATGTGTCTTTGATATGATATGCATTGTAAATTGCCATATATTATTCTACTCCTCTCTCTCTCCCTCTCTTTCTGAGTCTTTCAAATATATTAATTATTAAACATAGAATGGCAAAATCTAAATATGTATAGGTGTCTGTCTATACCTCTGCTTTTAACTGAGGAAGCATAATATTTGAATGGACCATTAGAATTCCTCTGGCTAAGGAGGAATGACATTTAAACAGTCAGTTCTCACTTCTAGCAATTTTGCGTGCCATCACTATATTCAATTTTATTCTATGCAATAGCACTTACATTTCATTTCTTACCATCTCTTCTACTCATTCAATGATTTATACCAGTGGTGTTAAGTATCATTTAAAACATCTGAACCAGCAGCATATGTGTGTTTTGCTTTACCACAGACTGTCGTATAATGAAGTTTTTTCCATCTAACTTTTAGACATATGGAAATACCTGTGCAACAATCTATTGTGTTAAAATCAGTCAAGAAATTAAGATAATGCTGTAATAATACAGAACACATTTGATAGCACTCTGTAATGACCAGACTTTTAAAAATATATATCTACATGTTTCTCAGAAAAGAAATAGGTATTATGATTTTCATAATCCATCATTATTATATTCCTGTTACCCTGATCTAATTCCCCAACCTTAATTCTTCATTGTCATAGTTAATTTTATTAGAAAAAGTAGTTTTTGCAAGATCACCTAATTATTTTTCACAATTTTAAATAAAAAATTTGAAGAGAAAATATGCATACATAATCGGAAGAAACCTTAGGTTATTCATGTATTGCTAAAATGTTTTAGAATAATTAATTTGAATTAATACTCCATCATTTGAAAAATGAAGACCAGAATGATAAAATAGTAACCTCCACTATCACTACTGCTAACAGTAACAGCAAGAAAAATGAATTCTCTATTCTTGCTATACTAGACCGCCTGCTCTAAGTTAAAAGTCTCCTCATGATATATAGTATTACTACCCACATTTTATGGGTGAACATATTACATGAACAGTGTGGAACAACTTGTCATGCAGTTAATATATGGCAAGTCTGGTACTTAGAAACCAAGCCTGTTGACTTAAAAAGTAGAGCTTTTTTCATAATTCTAAACCTCTTCCAATTCTCACCTTTTCTTTCATACTGCACATGTCATTTACCTTACTTTCATTACATGGATAGTCCCTGACGTACAACATAAAACTTTTTGGTTTTAGATTGGGATTATCAGTGCATACACTCATCATAAGTAACGTGGCACCAGTATTTGATAAGCACATCACTGTCAAATGCCTATTTGGCATATATCTTACACTGGGATCATGGTACCATATAGGAAAACATTCTGAGTTATGGTGATGATGGTATCTTCTCTTCACAGTTCAGAAACAGTGAAAGAAAATGCCAGCATCTATAGATGTGTTGCTGAACGAGGAATATTGGTGACCATGAACCAACTTCTTAGAGCACCGACACCTCACTGAATGAAGTAAGGCAGGCAGACTTCACAACGTCACAGTGGAAATGAGAGAGTAGTAGCCTTAGCATTAGCATTCCTGTCTCATTTCTCATGTCTCCAGGTACTCTGCCTGTTCTTATGCTCTAAGAAATATACTACAGATTAAAGTGCCCATAATTCACTTTAAATTTTTTCAGCACAGACACTTTGATATTTATGCATAAGTATATAGAACATTACTCTGCATGTCTTAGGGGAAGCTGGTTTATTTTGAAGTACTGTAACATGGAATGAACACTTTAGATATGGTTAGTTAATATTTGAAAACCATTAATCAAGTACCATACTCTACAATGGCCGCTTCAATTGCTTCATCCCTAACTACAGCTTTAGAAGAGTTTATTAATTAGCACATGGAATGTTAGAAATTGTTTTTGGGCAACCCTCTCGGGTCCCCTCCCACTGTGGTAGTTTTTCTGTCCTTTTAATAAATACTGATTTAAAAAAAAGAAATCGTTTTTTATTGATAAAGTGAGTAGCATTCAAACTTCTACATTGGCCACACATGCTATATAGGCACTACCACATTTGGATAATTGGTGTATAAGACTCTGGTGAGCACAGTCAACCACTGTATTTGAAATGACACCCTAGGACTCACTCTAAGACTCTAATTCAGTCCTGTGTTCTGCCAAACACAGTTATGTTCTCTGATTGTCCCTAAGTAGCCAGTTGATGTCAATAAGTATTTCTGTAGGTGTAAGCAAATGCAGTGGGAGATTTTCATCTAACAATAAGATGTTTTGGCATTTTATAGATCTTTCATCCACTTTTAATCCTAAAAGCCAATGATTGATAGCTATCAAAACAACGACAACAAAAAAAACAAAGTCAAATTGTCATAAGTCAGTCCCAAATCTCTATCATATTCTAATAATAAATGTTTCAGTATTTCTCAATTTTAATAAGTCTTGTTTATTAGGTATTGCCTAAAGTAATTTCTTCTTATAAGGTGATATTCACAGAGACTTTTAATACAATACAGTATTTGCCATTGTTACTTGAAAAGGCATATTCTTTTTATTGCTATCCTCATTATGTTGCACTTCCACAGAACATTCTCAAGTTCAGACACATCACAATTTCCAGAGAAAAATCTTAGCTGGGCTCGGTGGCTCAGCCTGTAATCCCATGCCTTTGGGAGACTGAGGTGAGTGGATTGCCTGAGCCTGCGGGTTCGAGACCCACCTGGGTAACTTGGCGAGACCTCATCTCTACAATAAATCAAAAATCAGCTGGACGTGGTAGCGCATGCCTGTAATTCCAGCTACTTGGAAGGCTGAGGCGGAAGGATCGCCAGAGCCCAGCAGGTCGAGGCCTTGGTGACCAGGAGCGGCCACTGCACTCCAGTCTGGGTGACAGAGTGAGACTCCAACTCAAAAAAAAAAAAGACATATCTTAACACAGAAATAATTTTTAACCTTTTTACTCACTCCAGGGCCAACATCAGAGTTCATTAGGTAACCAGCATTTACTTAGAAGGCCAATGCCCAGTCTTGCCTTCTCAGATGCTAGAAATCTCAAAGGCTCCACAAATGCTTCAGAATAGTAGGGTGAAGTCTGAAAATGTTTTCTGGAATATGTGTAGTTCTAAATAAAAGACTTCTGAAATTCGATTTGTTGGGTAACATCATGTCCGTAATTCTCACAAGCAGCATTATATAATAGGTGTTGCCTCTTTTCTATTGCTCATAAATTTTCTTTGTCTATGTTCTCTCCAACTATGGTACATCGAAGAAAAATTACTCCCCCCTTTTCGCCTGAATTCTTAACTAAAACTTTAATTTCCACAAGTCCCTTTGATAAAATTGAGTCATACTCAGGGGTGAAAACATTACCTTCTCTTATATAAAGAAGGTAAATATCAGTATTAAGAACAGGTAAAATGTATGTTTTCACAACTTGTACACAATCTGTGATTACTTAAAAATTATACCAGAAAATATATATACATATACATTAGAGATTCCAGATTAAGATGACCAACATGAGGCAGCTTGAATGAGTTTCTCCTACAGAGTAAAGATAGTGAGATAGTGAGAGCTTCTTCAGTAACCAGAGAGAAACAGATCCAGCAGCATGCCCCATGAATCTCCAAAGGAGTGATAATAACCACTTAGAGCAAAGAAGAAGAAAAAAATTCCACTGACCTGGGCTGGAACTGACTGACCTTTTGCCCACATGACCATAGTTCACCACAACCTCCAGACACAGTGGGGAAGGTGAGTACTCCTGCTCAAAACTTGCAGGGCTCTCTGGGTCATGTGGAACTCCAGTTCCTCACAGAGAACTGCCTTCTCCTCAGTCATGCTGTGCCATAAAATGGTACAGGAAAAAAGCCTTGAGCAGCACCAGCTGCCATTTCCAAGAAACTCAACACTTGCAGGATAGAGTGGCTGCTTTCTGGCCAGCTTGGGAGGAAACAGGCCCCAAGGACAAACCCCACAGCAACAGACAGTTCCTGGCTAGGCAGGTTGCATGAGAACACCTGAGACCCTGAGGCTGACTGCACCTTGAATTTCAGATGGCAGATTGTCATAGGTCAAGGTGGGAGCCAGGTAGAATGTATTGCCATAACAACCTCTCACATCCCTTGTGAACTCTTCTGTGCTTAGTCTGCATAATATCATTAACCTAGTGGTTTGGACTCCTTTTAATCCCCACTGAGGTAGCTAAGATAGCACATTTCCAGGGTATTTCAGCCCCTTTCCCATGTACTTTCCCCAAAGGCTCAAACAAAGAGAAAACTTGGGAAATCTCCTCAGCCCTGTTTTGCCTAGGCTGGCTAGGCATTACCTTGGAGCAACACTCGCCAAGAAGAAATCTTATAGTCATTGTTGCTGGCTTTCTCTAAGAAGCACCACCTCCTGGTTAGAGCAACACTCGCCAAGAAGAAACCTTATAGTCATTGTTGCTGGCTTTCTCTAACAAGCACCACCTCCTGGTTAGAGATCAACAGTCAGCCAACCACATCAGATACAATAACTCAGCTTTGAAGAAGGTCAGATTCCAAGTGCCTGCTAACAACGTTGTCCAAGCCACTTGACCAATCAGGATGCCATGAACCAGTGCAGGTACCTAGAACAGGACTGCCACATCTGGCAATTGAGAAACTTACCACATCAAGGCTATGTATATTCAAAGGAACCCTACAGAACCTACATCAGCTCCCTGCCAACCTCAAATAAGAAGAAATTGTCTGCCTGAATGAGGAGGACTAGAAAAATAGTTCTGAAAACATAAAAAAAAGAATTATTCAATAATACCAAAAGACCACACCAGCAACAAATCCTAACCAAAAGGAAATTGTAGAAATATCAGACATAGAATTTGAAATATTGATGACAAAATTGGTCAATGATCTTCAGGAAAAAGTTGAAAACCCACATAAAGAATTTTTTTGAAAAAACTATTCAGGATAGAGACACATTAAAAAAAAACAGCAATTAGGAAAATGAAAGATATATGTATATATGTCTCCACATTTATGAAAGTACAAAACACAGTGGAAAGTTTTAACAGTAGTCTAGAACAAGCAAAAGAAAGAATCTCAGAACTGAAGACAAGGTTTCTAAATTAACCCAATCAGACAACAATAAAGATAAAAGAATATGAAGAATGAAACAAAGTCTCCAAGAAATGTGGAATTATGTAAAACATCTAAACCTAAGAATAATATGTATTCCTGAGGAAGAGAAAGTAATAGGTTTGGAAACCCTATTTGAGGTAATAGTGGAGGAAAACTCCCCTGGCCTTGCCAGAAATCTAAACATTCAGATTCAAGAAGCCCAACGAAGCTCTAGAAGATTCACTGCAAAAAAAGTCATCCCCAAGGCATATCATTGCTGGCTATGCAAATTTAATGTGAAGAAAAATATTTCAAAAGAAATGAGACAAAAGCATCAAATAGCTTACAAAGGTAAACCTATCAGATTAACAGCAGACGTCTTGAAAGAAAACCTATAATCCAAAAGGGAGTAAGGCCCCTCTTCAGTCTCCTCAAACAGAATAACTGTCAGTCAAGGTTTTTGTATCCAAAAAACTAAGTTTAATAAATGAAGTCCTTCAAACACAAACACTGAGGGAATGTATCACCACTAGATCAGCTCTACAAGAAATATTCAAAAAAGATCTAAATACTGAAACAAATAGTTGAAATACACCAAGAGAAAAATATTGGAAATCATAAAGTTCACAAGCTCAATGGAACACCAACACAATAGAGAAAATAAACAAAACAATCAGATAACAACCAGTATAATGAATCGAATAACATCTTACACATTATTATTAACCCTGGATATAAAGCATCCTAATGCCCCACTAAAATGATTTAAACTACTGGCAGAATGAGTAAAATATACAACCCAAATATTTGCTGCCTTCAAGAAACCCACTTAAAACACAAAAACTCCTATAGATTCAAGGTAAAGGGGTGGAAAAATCTATTTCATGCAAATAGAAACTAAAAATGAGCAGGAGTAGCCATTCTCATATTAGGTAAAATAGACTTTAAATTAGCAAAAGTAAATAAAAAAACAAATATGGCTATTATATAATGATAAAGGGATCAATCCAACAAGAAGACATAACATTTTAAAATATATATGCACCTAATACCAGAGTCCTCAGCTTTATAAAACAAACTCTACTAGACCTAATAAAAAGAAATAGACTGTGTAAAATAAAAATGAGAGACTTCAATACTCCACTTACAGCAATAGACAGATCACTGGGACAGAAAGTCAACAAAGAAACATTGGAGTTAAACAGGAGTATAGAAGAAATTGAACTAATAGACATCTACAGAACATTCCATCCCTAAACTACCGACTACACATTTTTCTCATCAGCATGTGGAACATTTCCAAGATAGACCATATTATAGGCCACAAATCAAGTCTCAATAAAGTAAAAAATCCAAATCATACCAAGTACTATCTGAGTCCATAGTGAAATAAAACTAGAAACTAACTCCAAGAAGAACTTGCAAAACCAATCAAAGATGTGGAAGTCAAATAATTTGCTCCTGAATGAACCTTAGGTCAACAGTGAAATTAAGATGGAAATTTAAAAATTTTTTGAAATGACTGAAAATAATGAAACAAGGTATCTAAACCTCTGGGACACAGCCGAAGCTTTGCTCAGAGGAAAATGTATGGCACTTAAGGTCTTCATTAATAAGACTGAAAGATCACCTATCAACAACCTAATATCATACCTTAGGGAACTAGAAAAATATAAATAAGCCAAATGCCAAACTAGCAGAAGGAAAGAAATAACAAAGATCAGAGTAAAGCTAAATGAAATTTATGTAAACAATATAAAGAATCAATAATATAAAAAGTTGGTTATTTGAAAAGATAAGTAAAATTGATAGACACTGGCTAAATTAATTAAGAAATCAAGAGAGAAGACTCACATTTGCTTGATTAGAAATGAAAATTGAGACATTAAAATTGACACAACAGTAATTCAAAAGTTCATCTGAGACTATTTCAAGCATCTCTATGCCAACAAACTTGAATAAATTCTTGGAAATATACATTGCCCAATGTTGAATCAGAAAGAAATAGAAACTTTGAACAGACCAATAATGAGTAGCAAGATTGAAACAGTAATTACAAGTCTCTCAACAATAACAAAAAGTCTAGGACCTGATGAACTTACAGCTGAATTCTCCCAGACCTTCAAAGAAAATCTGGTACCAATTTTACTGAAGGTCTTCCACATGATTGAAGAGGAGTGAATCCTCCTATCTCATTCTATGAGGCTAGTATCACTTTGATACCAAAGCCAGGAAAAGACAAAATAAAAAAAGAAAACTACAGATCAATATTGCTTATGATCTTAGATGCAAAAATCCTCAACAAAAAATTGGCAAATTGAATTTAACAGCACATAAAATAATAATAATAATCCACCATGACCAAGTGGGTTTTATTCCAGGGATGCAAAGATGGCTCAACATACAAAATCAATAAAGGTGATCTATTACATAAACAGAATCAAAACCAAAAACCATGTGATTATTTCAATAAATGCAGAAAAAAATTAGCACCCCTTCATAATAAAAAACCCTTCAGCAAAATAGGCACAGAGGGAACATTCCTCAAAATAATAAAAGCTATGTACAACAAACCTTCAGCAAATGTCATTCTGAATGGAGAAAAGTTGAATATATTCCCTGCAGAACTGGAACTAGGCCAGGATGCCCACTTTCACCACTCATATTTAACATAGTACTGAAAGTCCTAGCCAGAGAAATTAGATAAGAAAAATAAATAGGCTGGACTCGGTGGCTCAGCCTGTAATCCCCCACTTTGGGAGGCCAAGGTGAGTGGATTGCCCGAGCCCATGGGTTTGAGACCCACCTGGGCAAATTTTCGAGACCTCATCTCTACAATAAAAGTCAAAAAAAAAAATCACCCGGGCGTGGTAACGCGCGCCTGTAGTTCCAGCTATTTGGAAGGCTGAGGCAGAAGGATCGCCGGAGCCCAGCAGGTTGAGGCTGTGGTGGCTGGGAGCGTGCTACTGTGCTCCAGTCTAGGTGACAGAGTGAGACCTCAACTCAGAAAATGAAAAAAAGAAAGAAAGAAAAATAAATAAATGGTATTCAAATTGGAAAAGAAAAAATCAAACTATCTGTTTGCTGATTATATGATCTTATACAGAGAAAAACCTTAAGACTTTCCTAAAAGATTCCTCTACTTGATAAATGAATTTGGTAAAGTTTCAGGATACAAAATCAACATACACATATTAGTAGCACTGCTATACACCAATAGCAACCAAACTGAAAATCAAATTAAAAACTCAATTCCATTTACAGTAGCCACCATAAAACTAAAATTCCTAGGAACATATTTAACCAAGGAGGTGAACGATCTCTACAAGAAGAACTACAAAACTCTGATGAAAGAAATTTTAGAGAACACAAACAAATGGAGAATCATCAAATGCTCATGCATTGGAAGAACCAACATTATTAAAATAAGCATATTACCTAAAGTAATCTACGGAGTCAATGCAATCCCTATCAAACTACCAATATTATTTTTTCATGGATTTAGAAAAAACAATCCTAAAATCCATATGGAGCCAAAAAAGAGCCCAAATAGCCACAGCGATCTTAATAAAAAAGAACAAAACTGGAGATATCACATTACCTGATTTCAAATTATGCAAGGTTGTAGTAGCCAAACAGCATAATACTGGTAAGAAGAGCAGACACATGAACCAATGGAACAGAAGAGAGAATCCAGAAATAAACCCCAATAAACACAGCCAACTGATCTTTGACAAAGCAGACAAAAGCATACACTGGGGAAAGGACAACCTCTTCAACAAATGGTGCTGGGAAAATTGGATAGCTACATGCAGGAAAATGAAATTTGATCCCTATTTCTCCCCACTTACAAACATTAGCTAAAGATGGACTAAAGACTTAAATGACAGACCTGAAAACCTAGGAAAGACTCTTACGAACATCGGCCTAGGCAAAACCTTATGGCTAAAACCCAGGAAGCAAATGCAACAGAAACAAATAATTAAATGGAACTTAATTAAACCCCAAATCTTCTGCTCACCAAAGGAAATACTCAACAGAGCCGACAGGTAACTTACAAAATTGGAGAAGATATTTGCAAATGATATGTCTGACAAAGGACTAATACCCAGAATCTACAAATAATTCAAACAAATCAGCAAGTAAAAAGCAAATAACCACATTAAAAAGGAGGCAAATGACATGGATAGATGTCTCTTAAAAGAAAATATGACCTAAAAACATATGAAAACATGCTCAACATCACTCATAATTAGGGAAATGAAAATTAAAACCACAATGAAATACCAGCTGACATCAGTCAGAATGACTATTATTAAAAACAAACAAACAAAAACAATAGATGCTGGTGTGAATTCAGAAAAAAGGGAACACATACACTGTTGATGGCAGTGTAAATTAGTACAGCCTCTATGGAAAGAGGTATAGAGATTACTCAAAGAACTAAAAGTGGATCTACCATTTGACCCAGTAATCCCACTTTTTAGTATCTACCCTAGTCATTGTATAAAAAAGACACCTGCACCCGTGTGTTCATTGCAGCACAATTTCACAATTGCAAAGATGTGGAATCAACCTAAATGCCCATCAACCAATCAGTGGATAATGAAAATGTGGTATATATTCACTATGGAATACTATGAGCTATAAAAAAGAATGAAATCATGTGCTTTGCAGCAACATGAATGGAGCTTGAGATTATCATCCTAAATAAACTGACTCAGCAACAGAAAACCAAAAACACTGCATGCTCTCACTCATATGTGGAAGCTAAACAATCACAAAGATAGAAATAATAAACATGAAGGACAACAATAAAGGAGAAGGGAAGAAGGTTATGGTTCAGAAACTACCTGTAGGGAACAATATTTGCTATCAGGAAATGGGCCATTTCGGACCCAATCCCCACCACTACACAATACGTCCATGTAATGAATACTCATGTGTACCCTTGAATCTAAAATTAAAATTATATAAAAAAGAACTGTGAATTCCAAAATCATAATTTAAAAAATTATACCAGAATATTTCACAAAAATATACTCATATAATTTTTTTATTTTTAATATTCAACAGATCACATATCATCTATCTTACAGACATAATGTATCTATTTTTATAATCAATATATGTTAACTATTACTTAGTTTCTATTTTCTAACACTTTAGCAGTATAATTATATAAGCATGAAATAGTTTTCAGCCTGTGTCATACAATCATTTACAATATTTGAGTAATATTGTGAACTACATTAAAGTCAACAAATGGCATCGTACACAAGAGCATGACCAGCAGACAGTGAAAAAAAACGCTAGCTTTAGTGAAAGGTTTCGTTTACAGCTTCAGCAATTATTTGTCAGATATCCTTAGACCTGTGACCATTGAGGGTTATTGTATGAATTAAAGAAAAATAAAATGCAAAGACAACTAACACATTTTGTAGAATATGGTGAATGCTTACATATTTGCTTTGTTCCCCTTTAATATTTTTTAAAAGACATAATAATCTAAACATATGCTTTAATATAAAAATTCTAAATGAATTCAAATTCTGAGAGAAAATTCTGTTTTTTTGATGGTTATCATATAAAAGTCAATGGAATAGCTGCATTGAAAAATAAGACTACCAAATATATAGTATTTATATTGTGAAAACTCTAGGCATGAATACAGTGTAAGAGTATTTTTCAAACATAGCAAAACAAATTACTTAAAGGAAACAATTATCTCAAAGTGAATAAAACCTGACCATGGAAAAATTAAGAACAACTCAAAAAATGACAAAAGCACTAAAGCTAAACTATAACTATGTCTAGTAGGAATAACTAATTTTAGAAAAAATTTATCTTATACGAGTTAAAATAACTTTTCCCTACCTAACAGGAGCCAGAAATATTCTTTTTCACTGTAAGTCTAATATTCTTTTTCAATTGCTTTACAGTATAGAGATAAGCTTTTTTTTTTTTTTTTAAAATTTTGATCATTTCTAGCCTCTATATTGCAATAGTTTAATACATATGACTTTTTTGAGAATGTTCAAAATTTGAGCTTTTATGCAGAGAAAGGATGACATTGAGGAGGTATCAGAGCAGCTCTTCCGGCTTCAAAATATTTTGCAAATTGCTATCATGTAATGTATTATATGTTTATTGAAAATGTTAAATATTTAAAAATAAAATAAAAATAAAAAATAACACTTTTTGTAGAATATAGTGAATGTGTACAAATGTAACTTGCCTTTTCTGCGTCATTTTGTTAAGACATAGGCTCTAAATACATGCTTCACTGTAAAAGCATTTTCTAAATGAATGCAAATTCTGACAGAAATTTCTAGACTATTTATGGCTATGAATAGAAAAACTAATTGGGTTAAAATATTAAGCAGTTTGTATATAGTATTTACTGATTTAATATTAAATATTCACAATTTTTTTTTTTTTTTTTACTTTTAAAAACAAGGGTTGACAAAGATGTTTTCCTCCACTTGACTAAATCTTAAATAAGTTTCTTCCTGAATCTGGGCCCCTGACCTCCCTCTTCTTATTTATTTTGGAAAACTTGTAATTGTAAGTGTTTTTCTCTCCCTTTGAGGTTTAAATCTTTTTAAAAGCTCCTTGCCAGTTTTACAGCCCTGGAATGTCTTTCTCAAGAACTGAAAGCCATCTCTTTGAAATATAAACATCAAGGGAGATAGCATCCATCTCCCAGTTTATGTGGGAGAATAGGAACCTAACCTTTGGGCTCCTATTTCTTCCACAAAGGGTGACTTGCTCAAAATTGTAAACCTATGTCTTGTCATAAAAATATGAGAAAGTTTACCTTTAATTTGGGTAAGGTCAGTCGGCAAACACAGACGGTCGAGATTCATCCTCTCCCCAGCACTTAATAATCCTCCCACCCTTTGTTTCAATGGAGTTGAATTCAGATGAGCCATGGCTTCATTTCCCTATCACCATAGTGTTTTTGTTTGTTTGATTGTTTTTTGTGGCAATAGTTTTGATATAACAACCTTCTTGCCTATGTAACTTTATCCAGTGCAATTTTTGCTTTGACAAATGATACTGCTGAAACAAAAATTAAGCAATGTAAGAAAACAGTGAAAAGTAGCACTAGTTTTATAGAGAGAGGTAAAGTATGTTCTCTATGATAAAGGACCTTCTGTGCAGATATCTGAAGGAAAGAAGAAATATGAATATATAGACTTTATAGAAATCCATTGAATGAACATTTCCAACAATAGAAAAAGCAACAAAATTTTTGATGTAGTTGTTCTCTTGAGAAGCCTAAAAAGATCAAAAAGATAATTTTTCACCATTTTATCTGAGGTCTTCTAAAAGTCAATTTCTGTCTTGTTCAAATGAGAAATCTGAGGCCTAGAGTAGTTTTATGATTTATGTGGATAAAAAAGTAGAATTTTGTTTTATGAAATTAATTCAATAATGTCATTTTTTGTTATTTTTGCTAATAAATTATCAACTGGAAACAATTGAGTCAGTTCAAATCAGAACATTTTATCATTTATAAGAAATGACATTAATAAAAATTATTCAGTAATTATAATACAAAAGAACATCTTTAATAATAAAAAAATAAAAATATGCAAAATTGTGATGTGAGTCTTATAAACTTTAAAAGGAAGTTTCAATTATTAACTGAGGTACCTTGGCAGAAAAATTGTTCATAAAGCATCATCTTGAAAATCTCCATATTAGTGTTGAATATTTAATCAATATTAGGTAAAGGAGAGGAGGAACCAAACAGTAATGAAAAATAATTGCAGCAGCAGAGGAAGGTTGTGTAGAGTTCTGGTTCTGTCATTTGTCAGGCAAGAACATTTGGGCAAGTTATTTAACTCCTTCATGCTAAAAAAAAAAAAAAAAAAGGTTATTTATGTATACCTCACAAGATTGTTATAAAGATTAAGTGAACGTATATGCAGACTACTTAGTATAGCTTAATGTTTAAAAAGTTTTCAATTCATGCATTTTTATATTTTTACTAAGTTGATTGAAAAAGTCCTGAATTTATAAAATTGTTTTCTTGGTAACTTTTCACTATGGAAGATTTAGACATTAAAACAGAAAAAAATTTGTAATAAATGACTTTGTGGTTCTTTATCAAACCTCCTAAATTTTCTCTCTTCAGCAATGAATTAATATAAAACAAATTTTAGTCACCTATCAGTTAATTTATAAATATTTCAGAATATAGCTCTCAAAAATGAGGATCCCTTAACAAATAGCATACTCTCGATATCATTCTCATAGTTAAAAACTAATCATTCTCTAATGTCATCAAGTGTTTATCCAATGTAAATATCCCTGATTGTCTCATATTTTATTGTATTTTGAAATCTAGATCTAAATAATGTTCATTCATTGAAATTGCTAATATAACTCTTTAATCTGTTTTAATCTATAGGCACCCTGCCCCTTCTCTCTCCTTCCCTGTGTCTAATTTAAAATTTTGGGTCATTTTTAAAATTTAAATTTAAGACTAATGTTAATATCGTATCCTATCTTCCACTATAACTCTCATTATAACTATGAAGTAGGGTGTCTCTTGGTAATAGAGGTAATTGATTATTAGTTTTTTGATTAAGATGGAAGAGTTGGTGGGAAGCTCTCAAGATAAAGGGTATGATCTGCAGGAGGCAGTTTGGAGTTAGTGTAAAGCAGTCAGTCAGATTTAGCCGTAAAATCAATAAAGGCAAATTGTTTGCAGCTGTTCACAAAGTATTCCTTGATAAACAAGATTTTGCCATTAAAGATTACAGAATAAGAGGGCTCTACAAAATAGTCTACGGTTCTCACCAGATAATCCCAAATGAGGTAATCACTTCATTTGGACTCTCTGATCCTATCGTGCTAAACCTTTAAAAAGAATTTCCTGGTATGTAGCAGTGAAGTCAGTTTCCAAAAACTTCTTACATATATTGTACCATATTCTCTGTCTTTTCTTTCTGAAGTACCAAAGCAATAGAAATAAGATGAGCATAGGAGGAACAATGATGTTCATGAACAGATGTTAATCGAAAACTATAAAAAGTAAATATTTCAATCTGTAGAAAGGTAATTGTACAAACACACCCTTTCCAGAAAATCATGCTGAATGTCCTGGAGAACTCAGTCAATTAAGGGGGGTGTGATTAAATTGAACCAGAATACTAATAGTTCAAGAAATAGGGCAGAAACTTGCACACTGTATAAATTGAATGAGAATTTCTAACACTGTTGTGGTAAATTTGAGTTCCCCAGCACCCAGATGAACTAATGAGCCTGAGGTATAAACTTGTAAAGCATTTTAAAAATCTGAAGTTTCCACTGCACTCCAACCTGAGTGACAGAGTGAGACCCCAATTAAAAAAAAAAAAAATCTGAGGGTTTAGCAATAGAAAGAATAATAAAAGTCAGAAAGACAAACAATCACCCATGGAGTGCATAAGAGCATGCAATGGGTTAAATATGTCTTAGAAAGATCAGACAACATCTGGCTGTGACAATAACTGTTATTTGTACTTGGGTAACTAATTTTAATTTTCTGCTCCTCAATTTCTTCTTTGATAAAACTGAGATAAAAATATCTACCTTGAAGAGGTGTTGTAAATAGTAAATAATAAAATCTATGCAAATTATCTATTATAATACTTGTTACTTAATGATATTTACAAAACTCACCAAAGAATACATGATTAGTATTAGATTCCCAAGATTGTAGACATGTAGAGTTCAGCTGCTCTAATTATAATACTTAAAATTTGAAAAGGAAGCTTTCATTACTAATAACATTACTAACATTATTAAGAACTTTCATTAATAACACTACTAACATTATTGGTATTCTTAATCTCTGTTACTACTCTACCAACAGTTCATTCAATTAATAATTACACACTCCTAATGATGGGAGTCCATTTCCTCTTGCATTTCACCAGAGTACTTTCAAATACACATAATCACTGCCTATAAAATGGGAGCTTTGCTTCTTTGTTCATCTGAGATAGGGATTGCTCTCGCTTTCCTATTAAGCATGTTAAACTAGAATGTAGCTCACTGTGACTTGCTAAACTGGACCTCACGTTTCTGTGAATGAGGTGAAGACAAGTGCATTTTAAAACTATGACCAACACAGTGTGCAAAGTATGTCTTTCTACCTTAAATGTTTGTCCTTGCTGATAATAATAATAATGAATCCATTTCCAAGCTTCTTGCTTTCAGCAATCATTTTGATGCTGTTTCCAAGTTTTATATAAAATTCTCCTGTTGTGTCTTCAAAATATACAGCTGGCCTCCATTATCTCAGGCATGCCTCTGTGGCAAGTGTGTTTTGTATTATTGTGCATTTGTTTCCTTCTCTGCCGACTCATCTGTTTTCCTGGTTGTGGCTTTTAGCCTCTCATTTGTCTAAGTAAGTATTGTCCTTGGCTATTTCCCTTCCGTCATTTCTATTGTTTCTTGCTTTCTGGTCACTTTGTTTGATGGCATCTGTGCAACACTTCACACTCATTAATATCTTCCATGAGTTGCTTAATAATAGAGAAACCCTGTTGTGTCTCTGCATAGTTAAGAAAAAAAAAAACCGGTCCAGCTTTTGATAAAAGCCTGTAAAACAGATTATTTTTGACTTGGGAAATTGTCAGAAGTTAATGACAGGGAAATAAAGGCAGATGCAACTACTCAAGAATTTCTTTGAAATGTGGTGTGTGTGTATGTGTGAAAGAGATTTAACTTTTTTGCTGAAGAAAAAGCATGTACTCTGCCAAAATATAGTTAAGGGAAGTGAATCATCTCCCTATATTTAATGATTTAAGGTATTTTGTTAAAAATGCTCAAGATGATTATTATTTGAGAACACTTTTAAGTAAGTTAATTATGCAAAGCCTATTCTATACATTATGTATTATATGGGTGCATAATCAATTTCAAGTCAAATATCTCTCCTGTTATTTTATGACATGTAAATATTTTGACCACCTCAGTGATCATAAGACTGTTCTGAAGTAGACATTTATACATTTTCCAATGCTTAATTTTCAGGAAAGGATAAGAAATGGTAATGAAATGTGACATTGTTCAAGATGATCAACTTGTCTAACCACTCTTTTACATCAAAGTCCATTTTATCCTCTGGTGCAGGCCAGATATTTCCTCTTTGTACGTCTAAAGCTGCTCTTGGCTTTTTACATCTAGACCGTTCTTTGGGAATGACTATTTAAAATCAAGAGCTCATGCACTATGGAGTTTCTGCATTAGTTAGTTATTACCTGTGGAGTAAAAGCTATAAAAGATCATTTACAGTTCAATCAAGGTTTCTGCTAAGGCAGTGACTGCTAGGTACATGAAGAACATGTCAGCTAATATTAAGAATGACATAAAGACTGTGTTCACCCCAAACTTGAAGTCAGAGCACAAAAGATAATATAAAATTCTTTCATATGGAAATTAAACTTCACATTAGGAATCCTGGTAGGAGGCCAGGAACTTGACTTCACCCACAGCTTCCCTGGGGTTAACTTGAGTTTGAAAGGAGGTCTAGGTTCACGCTAGGTTTCCTCCTTCTAAAATTGTAGCTATTTTCTAAGACTTGAAATCTTTCTTGTTCAGACGCTGTTTCTTAAACTCTCTGTCTTGAAAGTGTGCCTGGTTACTTTGAAATTCCTAATTAATTCTATTTTTCTTTCTCTCTGTCTTTAGCTTTGTTTTTTAAATTGTTTTAAGTAATAGTCAAACAGACTGTTCAGGCATCTGAAATGACAGAAGTATTTACGAATCATTTTGTTATTAGAAAAGTGAACGTGGTTCCAACGTATTTGATTATTCTCAAACGCATATACATACATCATAGACTCCGTGGGGACCAATATCTGAACAAGTGTTCCTAACTCCAAGGATACTACTTACATTACTGTTGGGACCTGGTTGCTTAGAAACCAGCTCTCTATCCCAGACCCTAGGAGTGCTTGTCCTACTAAGAATGATTGAGGCTTACTAGCTCCATTAATTTTAACCTCTGGTGTTTTTACCCAGGAACAGAGGGAAAAAAGTCTTTTTAAATCTTTGTCTGTCTTTGGCAAAGATTATGTGCAACCTGCATTAGGTCTTATTATCTAGAAACTATACACATCAGTAATCTACTGTCATTTTGTTGCTTTCTGGCTGTTTTGTAAATACTTGGTTCTTTCTTGGTAATCTACTGCAGTGTTTACTCAGAGGACATTTTGTCTTCAACTGCCATAAATTTTGTTATTTTTATCATTCCAGTTGAGTGAAGAGAAAAACAGTCAATACTAAAAGTAAATATCATTTATTTTTAAGGTTAGTCATCTCACGTAGGCAAGATGTCACATGTCAGTTAAGGAAGAGACAATGGATTATAAAGAATGCTTGGCCTATTGGTAATTTTCCACAAAGATGTCCCTTCTCCTCTCCCTGTCACACCTCTATATTATGACATTTAATCAAAAGAAGTCAGTCTGGGAAGTTGACTGAATTTTGGTCAGAAAATGGTCCTATTTAGGTTTCTTTAACCACAGAGGCTGAAAATAGAAAATAGTCTTTATTGAGCAACTAATGAAGTCCCTGTTTTATAGAAAAAAACACATCAATAGAAAAGCCTATGATAGATTTTTAGCAGCTTATCAACCGTGATGCCAATACAAGTTATAGGGTTCTCTCAAGTTTTCCAAAGGCAGTTTCAATCTGCTGTGTACCATATTTGCTTTGCATATTTAGCTGTTCCAATGTTGAATGCATATATATTTGCAATTATTTTATACATTTGATGAATTAACCCTTTATCATTATATAATGACCTTTTTGTCTCATTTTACAGTTTTTGATATAAGGTCTATTTTATATGTTAGACGTATAGCTACTTTTGATTTCATTTGGTTAATGGAATCCTTTTTTTTTCATTCCTTTACTTTCAGTCTATGTGTGCCTTAAAAGATGAAGTTCCTTGTAAGCAATATGTAGCTGGGTATATAGATGGGCCTTGTATTTTTAATTCATTCGGCCTACTATATGTTTTTATTTTTATTTTTATTTTTTTGAGTCAGAGTCTCTCTGTCGCCCTGGCAGGAGTGCAGTGGCACACTCATGGCCACCGCAACCTTGACCTGCTGGGCTCAGGTGGTCCTTTTGCCTCAGCCTTCCAAGTAGCCGGAACCACAGGCATGCACCACCATGCTCTGCTGATTTTTTGATTTATTGTAGATATGAGGTTTTGTCATGTTGCTTAGGCTGGTCTCGAACACCTGAGCTCAGGTAATCCTCTTGCCTCTGCCTCCCAACGTGCATCACTCTATGTCTTTTTATTGATGAATTTAATTCAATTATATTCAAGTAAATTATTGATAAGTTAAGCACTTAAACTATCATTTTGTTGTTTTCTGGATGTTTTGTACACACTTGATTCTTTCTGCTCTTGTTATTTTTCCTTTGTGAAAATGTGACTTTTCTCTAATGGTTTGCTTTGATTTATTGCTTTTTATCTTTGGTGTATCTACTACAGGTTTTTACTTTGTGGTTACCAAGGGGATTACATAAAACATCATATGTCTTAGCATGCTATTTTAAGCTGATAACAAATTAATTTTGATCATATAAAAAATCCTCTAAACTTCAACCCCCCATATCTTAAATTTTTAATGTCATAATTTGCATCTTTTTTATTGTGCTTTCATTATTAAATTATTATAGCTGTTATTACTTTTTAAATTTTTTTTTATTTTAAAGATGTGGGATACAATTCAGGTTTAGGTATAATAGTTTTATCTTTTACCCATCATACTAAAGACACATGATTCACACACCAACATTACAGTATTAGAATATTCTGAATTTGACTGTGCATTTACTTTTCCAGTGAGTTTTACACTTTTATATGTCTTTGTGTTATTAGTTTTTTTCTTTCACCTTGAAGAACTCTCTTTAGCATTAGTTGTAAGACAAGCCTGGTGTTGACAAGCTCTCACTACCTCTGCTTTTGTTTGTGAAAATATTGATCACTTTATTTCTGAAGGACAGATTTGCAGGGTGCACTACTCTTGGTTGGCAGCTTTGCTTTGTTTCTCTCTAGCATTTTGAATATATCATTCCATTCTCTTCTGGCTTGTATGATTTCTGATTCTTTCTTTTCACTGTTTCCAAAATCCTTTCTTTGATTTTTGGCAGTTTATTATACATACAACATATGTGTTAGTTAACTGTTTATGTTATTAGTAAGACTTTCAGTCAACAGTGGGCTGTTAATAAGTTTTAGTGGAGTCAAAAGTTATACTTGGATTTTTTGACTCTGTAGGGGGTTGATGTCTCTAAACCTCATACTATTCGAGGAGCAACTATTTTTCTTTAAGTAAGCTTTCTTCTCCTATGTCTCTCTTTTTCTTCTTGGATTACTATAACTAGAAAATTTGCTGTTCCATAAATCTCATAATCTGTCTACAGTCTCTCATTCTTTTTTTTTCTTTCTGACTGTGTATTTTCAGATACTCTATTTTTTTCAGTTCACAAATTCATCTGTTTAATTAATTGTGCTGTTGATGCTTTCTACTGCATTTTTTAATTCCATTGGGTTTTTTTTGCTCCAGAATTTTTAATTTAAAAATAACTTCAATCTTTCCAATAATTTTTTTTTCAATTTTGAACCTTTATTCTATTCCTGATTTCATTGAATTGTTTTTCTGTATTTTCTTAACATCTGCTCAGCTTTTTGTTGCCTTGCATTGATATATGTACATTTAAATAAATAGGCAGTTATTTCAGTTTTTGCAGACTGACTTTGTCTGGGAGAGTCCTTAACCTTTCAGCATGTACAGGGATTCTGGATAAGATGTCTGTTATAGTGCATGAGTGGGCTTGCTGCTGGAGCAGGCCTGGAACCTGGGATACTGGAAACTTGAGGATAATGCTTCAGAGACCAACTTGATACTAGGCAGGCCCGGAGTCTCTGTCCATGGGTTCTGGTCTTGTGCCTGAGCCTAGGGTTGCTGACCTGAATACTGGAACTGTGTGAGCCAGCCTGGCTCTGTACTGATCTGAAACCTGAGACATGCCTGAAATCTGAGGCTTCAGAGGCTGACCTAGCATTGAGTGGACCTGGAGCCTGTATCCTCAGGGGCTACCCTTCAGACAAGGTCTACACATTCAGACCTGATGCCTAGGACTTTGGGGACCAGCCTGTACAAGGAAGGGCCTGAACCCTGGAGCTTTGGTGGCCAGCTCAGTGCTAGGAGTGGTTCAGAGCCTGAGGATTCTGAGGGAGGCCAAGTAGTAGAGAAGCCCAGGTGGTGAGTCTGTTTACAATTCTAGAGCTTGAGGTTGCTGGATCTAACCTGGTGCTGAGTTGAATCTACTGACTCAGTTTGCTGGTCAAACTGCATGGAGGCTGGAGCTGTAGGGACTTGCCCAGTGCTGGGTTTTAATAGGGTAAACCTGGTGTTGAGTTCCAAGGCAAAGTCCAGTGCTCACTTTCATTTCCTTCTTTCAAGCAGAAGGTCTCTCTCTCCCTATGCTATGCTATCTGAGATTTGGGGAGGAGTAACATTAGTCATGTAAAACTATCCTTTCTACCCTCTTTGATGCATCTTTTAAAAATTATTTTACTACAACCAGTTACTGGGATTGCTCACATTTTTCAATTTGAAAATATTTTAGTGTATGGATAGTTGTTTAAATTGATGTTTCTGTGGGTGGTATGGGTACTGGAAAGTTCTATTATGCCATATTCCTGACATACATGTCTTCTGTGTATCATAGAAAAATTCCATAGTTTCATGGAATCAGAGAGATTTAAGGCATCTATTTGGCAGTAACATACAATTAACCATAATATCCTTATCTTGATCATTTCTAAAATGAAACAATAAAAACTTATATGGGCACAAAGGAAAACTTTGAAAGTATCTATTGTTATGAAGCAAACACAAGTATATTTACTTAGAGAATTAGTAACATTGAGAGAAAGTTTTCTTAATATTTTAGAAAATGTAAATTTAGTAATGCAGTATGGTTACTCTGGTTTTTTTGTAAGAAGGATAATGTTAAACATTGGTGTGGCCATTAATTTCTAAAGTGTAGGGTTTTCCACTGAACTCTCCTCTAGCTAATCTGTATGAATAATAAGCACACATTTTTTTTAACTTCCTGCTTGCTGTACATTCTTGAAATGAAATGCAAGAGAAATAGCCTAAGTCATGATGAGCTTTGGCAGCCAATCACGAGGCAGGATTTTCATCTCTGCTATCAAATATTAAGGTCACAGAACATGCATTAATCATAAAATGATTTCCTGTACCTTTATTGTGAGTTTGTCCTAAAAGGTTATAGAAACCAAAATATTTGTAGAAATAATGTGTTTCCAATAGGTCACCTAAGAAAACTATGCTTTGAAATGATGAAGAATATTATATTTAAATAGAAGCCTAGCTTTACAACAGAAGGGTAAAGTTATTATACTTGCTTCTAAGGAGTAAGATATACATAAAGATGTACAAGTATTCAAAGTAAATCTAAAAATATAGCTGTTAAAATTACTTTGAGAATAGGAAAATAAGTTAAACAGATTGTGAATTAATGACACATAAATATAAGGTGATATGTGGTCATTTAGATAAGTTGAGTACAAATTCTTTTACATGTGAATACATTTTTAGATAAGTTAATTATTAAATATGTGTTGACCAAAGGAACCAGGAGTACATAGAGAATTGCTGATTCTGGGACTGGGGAAGGGAGAATACAAAATGAGCCTGGAACAACAAGAAAGTAAGAAAATGCTTAAATATAAAAGAATGAGCCATGTCAAACACACTAGCCAATTAGGGAAAAAAAGCTTGCAAAGACTAAAATTGGGATAATTTGATCAACATAATCAAGTATTACACAGTATTAATTATAACTCAAAGTATAAAATAAATATCCACAAGTTCATAGTGATATAAATATATAGATACTAAAAAATAAATAAATGACAACAGACAAATCTTTCTTACAGCAAATTTTAAAATAATGTGTAGAATTCTCCACACCAAGAGATAGACATAGACACTATTTACTCTTTTCCTCGAGCGTTGGCCAGACTTAGTTGATTGCTCTCAAATAATAGAGTAAAAAAAAAAAATGGAGAAATTGCCTTATCAAGTGATCAAAGTTACATCATTAGTGATGCTACATGGATGTAATGATATAATATGATAAGAAAGGCATTTCATCTCTGTGGTGTTCTTCCTAAAACTGATAATCTTTGTAGATTCATGAAATAAATATCAGACAAATCAAATGTGAAAAACATTCTGAAAAATACTTGACTAGTACTCTTCAAAATTTTCATAACAAACAAGCAAAGACTGAGAAAGTATCACAGATGGAAAGAAGCCTAAAGAGACACAATGACTAAATGCATTGTAGTATCCTGGATTGAATCCTGGAAAAGAGAGAAGATATTATTGAAAATTTGAATTAATTCTGGAGATTAGTAGATAGTAATGTACAGGCATACCTTGGTTTATTGAACTTTATTGTACTTTGTAGATATTGCATTTTTTTGCATATTGAAGTTTTATGGAAACCCTGCATTGCATGAGTCTGTGGATGCCATTTTTTCCAACAGCATATACTCACTTTGTGTTTCTTTGTCACATTTTGGTAATTATGGCAATATTTAAATATTTCGTTATGATTATGCCTATTCTGATGATATATTATCAGAGATCATTGATGTTGTTGTAATTATATGGGGGCACCATTCACTGCACCCGTATAAGAGAGCAAACTTGATTGATAAATGTTTTGTGTTCTTTGCTCCACTGGATGGCTATTTCCCCGTATTTCTCCATCTTCTCAGTCCTCTACATTTTCTTGATATTTGTGTCACAACAATATTGATATTAGGACAATTAATAACCCTACAATGGCCTCTAAGTGTTCAAGTGAAAGGAAGAGTCACATAACTTTCACTTTAGATGAAAAACTGGAAGTGATTACGCTTAATAAATATGGCATGTGAAAAGCCAAGATAGGCCAAAAACAAGGCTTCTTGTGCCAAACCTTAAGCCAAGTTGTGAATGTGATGAAAAAATTCTTAAGGAAGTTAAACGTGAACACAGGAATGCTAGGAAAGCGAAACAGTTTTCTTGTAGCTTATATGCAGAAAACTTAAGTGATCTGAATAGATCAGACTAGCTAGAACATTCCCTTCAGCCAAAGCCTACTCCAGAGCAAGGTCCTAACTCTCTTCAATTTTACTAAGGCTATGAGAGAGGTGAGGAAGCTTCAGGAAGAAAAAAAAAAAAAAAGAAATGAAATTAGTAGAGAGTGGTTCATGAGGATTAAGAAAAGAAGCCAGCTGGGCTCGATGGCTCAGCCTGTAATTCCGCGCTTTGGGAGGCTGAGGTGAGTGGATTGCCTGAGCCCACGGGTTTGAGACCCGCCTGGGCAACTTGGCGAGCCCTCATCTCTACAATAAATCAAAAAATGAGCCGGACATGGTAGCGTGCGCCGGTAGTTCCAGCTACTTGGAAGGCTGAGGCGGACGGATCGCCGAAGCCCAGCAGCTCGAGGCTGCGGTGGCCGGGAGCGGCCACTGCACTCCAGTCTGGATGACAGAGTGAGACTCCAACTCAAAAAAAAAAAGAGTGCTTAAGCTTAAAACCACACAATCAATCCTTTGAAACTTTTAGAGTTAAAATTTTAGAC
>CAUYQG010075615.1:0-18606 GCA_963574415.1 Tarsius wallacei | reverse complement strand
TAGGGACTTCACAGCAACTTGGATGGATTTAGAGTCTATCATTCTCAGTGATCTATCCACAGAAACAAAGAACAGAGTACCTTATGTTCTCACTTATAAGCGGACCTTGAGCAGTTATCATAATACTATAAGAATGCGATTGGCAGTAGTGGGAAACTGCTAGGGAAGGAGGGGGTGGGATTGGCAGTTGAGGGAAACTGCCAGGGGAGGGAGGGGCATACCTCATCAACAAGGGTACCTGCATAATGAACATTTGTATATCTAACCCTGAATTGTACCCCATACCTTTAAAAAAAAAAAATCATCAAAGAAACTTGCCTGCTGTCAATCATAAAATAATCTCATCACCTACCCACCTGCTAGTGTTGCCACACTTGAAGAGTCTATGCATTTGACTATGAGGTTTGCTTAATTATTTCCATTGGTAGCATTTCATGAAATTAAAATTTAATTATGCTTTAATTAAATATTAAATAAATGCCTTCAAAAATCATATCGAGATGCAACATTAAAACCAAAAGACAAAAATTTCACAGAAGAGTGGTTATATTTCAGCCAGCTTGAAAGAGAAATTAGCATGGGTGCTATGAAACAAATCATGTCCCCTCAACATTCATATGTTAAAGCCCTAACCCCCAATGTCACTATATTTAGAGACAGGGCTTTTAGGAGGCAATTAAGGGTAAATGAAGTCATACGGTTGGGGCCTTAATCCTATAGGATTGGTGGATTTTTAAAAAGAGAGGCTGGTTCAGTGGTTCATGCCTGTAATCCCAGCATTTTCAGGGGCCAAGGCAAGAGGATTGCTGGAAGCCAGAAGTTGGAGATTAGCCTGGGCAACAAAGGGAGACCCTGTCTCTACAAATTACTTAAAAAATTAACCAGGTGTGGTGGCACACATTTACATTTGTAGTCCCACCTACTTGGGAAGCTGAGGCAGGAGGATGACTTGAACCCAGGAGTTTGAGACTGTAGTGGACTACGATCATGCCACTGTGCTCCCTACTGGGCAGCAGAGTGGGTCTTTGTATTTTTTTTTTTTGAGTTGGAGTCTCACTCTTGTCACCCAGACTGGAGTGCAGTGGCACGCTTTGGGCCACCGCAGCCTCGACCTGCTGGGCTCCGGTAATCCTTCCGCCTCAGCCTTCCAAGTAGCTGGAACTATAGGCGCGCGCTACCACACCCGGCTCATTTTTTGATTTATTGTAGAGATGAGGTCTCATCAAGTTGCCCAGGCGGGTCTCGAACCCGCGGGCTCAGGAAATCCACTCACCTCGGCCTCCCAAAGCGCGGGATTACAGGCTGAGCCACCGAGCCCAGCAGAAGAGCTCTCTTTCTCTTTCTCTCTCTTTCTCTGTCTCTGTCTCTGTCTCTGTCTCTCTCTCTCTCTCTCTCTCTCTCTCTCTCTCTCTCTCTCTCTGACATGTGAGGACATAGAGAAGGCAGCTGTCTGCAAGCCAGGAAAAGAGGTTATCCTCAGTCCAGCAGCTCACACTGTTTTCACACAATCCATAATACTCTTTTTTTCCAAGTAATTTGTGGGGGGAAAACCTTTTAACATAATTCTCTCATTGCCATGCACTCTTATAGGACAATACTACTCACTTATGCATTCATACATTAAATATATTTATTGTTGTCTTCTATGTGTTAAGCTTTGGCCACACTCTGGGTGTAAAATGACAAATAAAAACAGAGTATTGCTCTCACAGAATATGCTTTCTGGAAGAGGTGATAAATACTAATCAAATAAATGTAAAATTGAAATTGTGATATATACCACAAAGGAGCATAATATTGTGCTTTGAGAGCTATAAATAGCAGAAGTTTTTCTAACTAGTCAGGGAGATCAGAGAAACTTTGCTGAAGAGGTGATGCTTGAGCCTATGAAGGTATGAAGGGTAAGGAGTTTACGAGGAGGAAAGGGAGAAAAGAATCTTTTAGGCAGAGATAAAAATGTGTGCAAAGACCCTGTGGCATAAAGGAACATAGAAAAAAGTCAGAGGGGTAAATAAGACCAGAGTGAGTGGGAGCATGGGCTAGATGAGGGGCAGAGGGGAGCCATTCCATGTCTTGAATATCATGTTTAGTGTTGTCTTTATATCAAAAGTACTTGGGAGCCACTGAGTATTTAAAGCACTTGGATGAACAGGGGTGATTTTATCAAATTTACATTTTGAACCGGGCTTGGTGACTCAGCCTGTAATCCCAGCGCTTTGGGAGGCTGAGGTGAGTGGATTGCCTGAGCTTGCGGGTTCGAGACCCACCTGGGCAACTTGGTGAGACCTCATCTCTACAATAAATCAAAAATTAGCTGGGTGTGGTAGCGCGTGCCTGTAGTTCCAGCTACTTGGAAGGGTGAGGCAGAAGGATCACCGGAGCACAGCAGGTCGAGGCTGCGGTAGCCAGGAGCGTGCCACTGCACTCCAGTCTGGGCACCAGAGAGAGACTCCAACTCAAAAAAATAAATAAATAAAGTCAAGGAAAGAGGATCAGAAACCGGACGAGTAGATCAGGCAGTGAGAACCACTGGTGACATGTTTGGATTCCAACATGGACAACTTGGATTCCAGCTGACCAGAGCTTCTGACGGTTGCTATCTCTGCCTCCCAAGGTTAGCAAGACGACAGACACCAAAGCATCACGGGGACCAGAGTCTGCTGTCAGCTCTGGGGTTTACCCTGGCCTTCAAGGGGGTATTGGGTGCACTTGTCCTTGGTAACTCTTTTGCTAGAGGTGTTCAATGAAGTATGAACACGTAGTTTGAAATTTTCTGTGATCTTTAATTTGTGTAAATTTTCCCATGAAATATTGTCTAATAATTAAACAGAAAAGCTATGTATTTCTGGCAAATAGACTAGAATCATGTGCATTAGATTCAGTTGAAGAGGTTGCAGATACGTAAACTAAAGAGGCCAGATCAAAGCTGCCTACAAATATTTGAAATGCTGCATGAAGAAACAATGATAGGTATACACATAAAACTGTCCAACATTTGAAAGCTTTCAAACTATATTCTTAAATATTAACCCATTTTATCTTCTGAAAAATACTGTTTCAAATTGTTATTACCTCACTTCACAGAACAGAAAACTGAAATACTGTCATGTGTCCAGTTGCCCAGCCAATTACTACTGAAAATAAACTAAGCATGTATGGTCCAATACACATTCACAAAGTCACTGCTAATACAAAATCAACAACCATCTTTCCACTGCACCATACATAAAAAAGAGAACTGAATGTATTTGGAGTTATGCCAGAAGACACTACAGTTTGGGAAGGATGTTGAATAAGAGTTTCCTAAAGAAAGAAGATTCACCAAGGGAAAGAACCGCCTGATAAGAAAATGAGCTCCTCATCCAGTGGCCTGCTTCCATGCCTGTGACAGTCGCACAGGTTAGGTTTGAGAGGTGTGTGCAATCATTTCCTACTGCTTTTGCAACAGATCACCCAAACTTAGTGGCTTAAAACTACACAAACATACTGTATTGCAGCAATGGAGGTCAGAAGTCTGAAATGAGTTTCAGTGGATTAAAATCAATGTGTCAGTAGGGCTCCATTCCTTCTGGAAACTTTAGGAGAGAGTCTGTTCTTTTGGCTTTTCCAGCATCTAAAGGTTGTCCATGTTTTAAAACTTTTAACTCCTTTCTTCATCTTCCCTGAGTCTTCTTCTGGTGTCTTCTGGCTCTCTCCGACCAGCCATGAAAGATCATCTGCTTTTAAGGACTTTTGTGATGACATTAGGCCCATCTACATAATCCAGAAAAATCTCAAGGTCCTTAACTTGATCATATCTGTGAAGTCCATTTTTCCATGTAAGGTCACATAGTCACAGGCTTCAGGAATTGGGATGTGAAGGTTTTAGAGTGGGCATTATTCTACCTACCACAAAAGGGATTTCCAGACCTCTTTAAATGCATTAATTGTGGTTAACCAGTACATTTTTATTTTTTTAACTCTCTGAGGTTCTTGAAGACTTGTGTTTCCTATCTACCAAGTGGTATTTACTTTTCAGGAAGGAAATTCCCCATGCTTCTGCAGATCTCTTACTGGGCCACAAGTACCCAGGTATTAAATACAATGGGAATTTCACTCAAAGGCACATGCTTTCTGTTGACGGCAGTTCTGCCCTGACCTCCTGAGTGAATACATGCTGGTGACCTGCACAATGCCAGAGCAAAATCCAGCTCTCTACTCTTCCACCTGGGTCATCTCTGCCTCTTTAGAACCAAGGTATCTCTCTACCTCTGAAAATCCCCACAGGATCAAAGGTCCCTGTGGTCCCCCTCACTAGCTCTGAATCCTTCCTGTTCCAAGCTGTTGCCCTCACTTGAGTAATTTGGAAGAGAAGGACATGTCTCTTCCTCTATCTGCTCCCTAGATAGAAGATATTTTCACCACTTCCTCAATTTTCCTGTCTCTAGTAAGTTTACCTCTTTCTTTATTCTTTGCTCTATTTCTAGCTTTGGTTGGAGTTCTACCCTATTTTGTTATCTTTTGTCCAAAGTATGGAGAAAAATCTCAGTTGGGAAAGGAGTTTCTTTTATATTTTCAGTATCAGGGAATTACATGGCATCACATCATTCTAAAAATGACAAATGTTTATATAATTTGGGTTTCAATGAGTGAATCAATTTATATCACGTGACAAAATTTTTATACCCAATACAGATTTTAATAATCAATATGATATTTATAACACTTACTTAAAATGCAATCATTCATACAGTAGCTATTTTGAACATTATTCTTCAAAGACGTTGGAAACCATTCATTGTCTGACAAAGTACTTTATTTTAATTACTCTAATAATGACATAAATTGTCCACTTATTCATAGAAAAGCCAACTTACTTCAAAGAGCAGTGAGAACATGACAAAAGGGACATTGGTCCAACCAGAGATCCATCCAGTTCTGCCTCTACCTTAGAGAGTCAGCAGATGGCCTGTGACAGAGTAAGGCATACCAAAAGCTGCCCTAGTTCCCTGCTGGGCTCTTCCAACCAGTGTTGACCTGAGCGCTGCTGAATCCTGAAGTCAGAATGCTCATGAAACATTCCATCTCTCAGTTTTTCAGAAAGTAATACACAAAAATCAAGTTCAAAAAATATATTATTAAGGAAATTATGGTTTCAAAATATGTCCTAAAACAATTTTGAGCAGTGAACTAATGATTCTGTTATGTATCCACTCAAAAGGAAGGAAGTAGAATGATCTTCTAGCAGATTAGTGATTCATGATATTAGTACACAATACTAGTACTTAGCTGTGATTCTGAAAGCCTCAAAGCTGTTTTTAAATTTGGCACAAAATCTCATCAACACCAGCAAAACCTGATATGGATTAATAGAGATCTTTTTGTAGGGTTTTTTTTTTTTTTTTTGAGTTGGAGTCTCACTCTGTCGTCCAGACTGGAGTGCAGTGGCATGCTCCCAGCCACCGCAGCCTCGACCTGCTGGGCTCCGGCGATCCTTCCGCCTCAGGCTTCCAAGTAGCTGGAACTACAGGCGCGTGCTACCACGCCCGGCTATGTAGGCTTATTTATTCCACTTTTGGGTATTGCTTTATTTCACTGTAGAAACATGAATGTATTTGACTGTATAATGTTCTCTTAGATGTTGCTGGGGTGTATAAACATGGCTATATGAACCATATTTCTTTCTCAAGTCCAAAATTTTATAATTTCCACATCTGACCATAATAGTTTTGTATAAATTATGGTAGATTTACTGATGGTGATAACTCTTCATATTACAAGATTTAGTTATCCTCAAAGTTACATTTAACTGCTATTTACATGCTGCCAAAATAGTCAATATAGTAAATAAACCCATAAAAATGCAAAACTACTTGTGAGCAATTTTGGGGCATGAATACTGCCCAATTACATTTTTTTAATTTTCAAGTATTTGGAAAGAAATAGCTTGACTATGCAGGACAGAAATTTCTCCTTGTTCAGCTGGAGGAAAGTAATCGAATCCATGTTATATACATCCTTCTTGCAATGCCCTGTGTACTTCTGGAAAAAGAAAACTATTGACTACACATACACTGGAGAAAATTATTACTTCCAGGGAAAATTTTAAGTAAATCTTAAAACTGTGACTCTTCCACATATTTCTGAATTCTTTTCATTTTCCTTGCCTCAGTTTCCAGTCGTCATTAAACATGTTCAGAGGGCTCATCAAGGTTCTGGATACTTTCACCGAAGTTATTCTTGTTACTGTTAAACTTATCTTTCATTCCATTTTCTGAAGCTTCTTTATAGTTATGTAAAAGTTTCAAAAACTTTTTTAGAAGTTTAAATTAGGAATTATCTTGAAGTCGGATCTTATGGCCCCAATGTTTATCCAAATTTCTTTGATCTAACATCAGACTGAATTTGTAAAGAGAGGCAACAGACTTCTCTTTACAAATATTGCTTCTGGTAGGATCAAAAGTTCAGTGAAAATAGAGTTTTCTCAAGAGATTTAGAAAAGATTTCTTCCAGGCTAGGTTGGAAAACTATGTGAAATCAAAAGGAGGGAAAACATATTATCTGAGCCTATAAGAAACTCTAAGGCGAATGCACTTGGCTCAAAACCTAAGTCAAAGTTCTGGAAAGCAAAAATCCAATAATTAGCTCTTTTTTTAGATTTTTTAAAAAAAGATGTGGGGTACAACTCAGGATTAGGTATACTAGTGGTCATCGTACAGGTAAAGTTTGGGCCTCCCTTTGGTCCCCACTTTGCCTAATTGGCGATCAGGTACCCTTATTGATGTTGTGTGCCCCCTCCTCTCCTGGCAGTCTCCTGCAACTGCCAATCCCTTTCTTATAGTATCATGATAAATGTTCAGAATCCACCTATGAGTGAGAGCATGTATCCAGTTCTTTGCTTCTGTGATAGGTCACTGAGTATTATGGACTCTAAATCCATCCAAGTTACTGTGAAGTTCGTATGTTTGTCCGACTTTACTCGTGTATGTGTACCACATTGAAGTAATCAACTTTTTAAAAACATGAATATTTATGCTTATGAGGAATGCTTATATTATTTCACTTTTAACTGAAAATAAGTTTTCATCATTTCAAAAGCTGCATAATGCTCATGTGAAATTAAAAAGCAGAGATGAACAAGACTAAGGAAGTGATGTGTCCACCACCCAAACGATGCTGCTGTCTTCTCTCAGCAGACATACCACCAAGTACTTTTCTTTGCACATTTACAACAGCATTGCAGCTTTACCAAAATGAGGTCATACTATAAATGGTATTTTAAAGCTAACAATGTGCATCTTTTTATGTCAAAACTATTATCTTATGCAATAGCAGATTTCCTCAATTGTCCGAAAGGTTTTCTTTAGTACTGCTTTGTATAGATCAGGTTCTGAATCCATGGATAGACATGGGATTTGGCGGTGATGGCTCTTACGACTTTCTCAGCACAGTCCACTTCCTGCTCCCATTTCTTTATTCATGACCCGAAATGATTGAAATACAAACTTCACAGGCTGATTGTCCTAAGGATGGTCTTTAATCTTCTGGATTTGCCTGGTTAAGTTCCTGAGTCTTTCTCAGTCTAAGCCTCTAGCTCCTATAGTTTCTGCAGATTGGCAGCTAGATCTGAAAGCTGGGTGGATTCACAAAAAATATTACTGGCCAGCATTTGTTTTCTCTGTTGTTGTGTACTTCATATTGCCTCGTTATAAAGTATGAGGCATGACGTCTGATTGACCAGTGGTTAGTGATGGGAAACTGAGAACTGAACTAGGGTCATGAGAGTTTATCCTTCATGTATGATTAGGTTTATCCCTCAATCCTGAAAGCTAGTTCATGTGGATTTAATTCAGCACTATGAAAATACCCAGTCCCCCCAGGACTGTAATGCAATGTTTTTTGTTTTTGTTTTTTTGAGTCAAAGTCTCACTCCATCCCCCAGGCTGGAGTGCAGTGGCACACTCATGGCCAGCCCAGCATCGACCTGCTGGGCCGAGAGCGTGCCACTGCACTCCAGTCTGGGTGACAGAGTGAGACTCCAACTCAAAAAATAACAATAATAATAATAATAATCTTTGCCCTGGGTGGTGTCATATTGATGATGTTCCTAATTCTATCATGTCCTTCATTCCTACCATCATTAACTATTCCCTCATATAACAAAGACCTTTCCTCACCCCTCAAGGTTATTTGGTCACCTCACCTATACTTTCCACTGGAAGAACACAATAAAGACAATAATTTTCATCACAGTAGAGAGAGTCTTAGTTGTTATTTTTTTCAGGCATTCTCTTTTCTGAGTTCCATGAACCTGTGCAGGCCATTGAGTAAATGGTTCCCCTCAGTTACAGTAGAATGCCTTGGGCCCCTTGATGTGTGCACCTTGATAGTTGGATGCTTTCTTGCCTTGTGCCGCCTTGTGCCTTCCAGGGTCCCTTATTCCTTTTGTGCAATGAGCCCGTGATTTACTCACAAGTAATGAAAGAAGGTTAAAGTTAGCTTTGATTAAATGGCAATTTTAGTGCTAAATCGATAGAAAGTTAAAAACCAATTCTGTCCATTTTTATTGATTAAAAAGACCTCAGGTGTAAAAGTTAAACTACCATTTAAAAAGGTAAAGTACATCATTCAGAGTAATCCATTCATATTTGTACATAAAAAATTTAAGGCGTGGAAGGCTGAGGCGGAAGGATCTCCGGAGCCTAGCAGGTCGAGGCTGCGGTGGCTGGGAGCGTGCCACTGCACTCCAGTCTGGGCGACAGAGTGAGACTCCAACTCACAAAAATAAACAACAAAAAAATTTAAGGCAAAAATTAGCTAAATGAAGTTTTAGGGTTTTTTTCCCAGAATTATAAAAATTTGCTTAAGTCAATTTTAGACATTCAGCCAGATCGGATTTAAGCAAATTCCCAACTTTTTCTCACTAAAAAACTGAATCTAGACTCCCACAACTAAATGTTCAAACCCATCTGCTACTAACAACATTCCTGTAATATTTGAATTGATTTAATCGGAGTCAACTGGGTGATGGTACAGCCAGCTGGACGTGGGACATATGAGAAGAGGAAGGGGACTCTCGGCGAGAAGGAATTGTCCGTGAGGAGGGAGCTGGTGGAACAGTTCCTCCCGTTCCACGAGCTTTCCAGTGCTGGCAGCCAATCTCATGCAATATTTGGGACACACACTTAAGCTAAAAAGAATGTGTTTCCATCTGAAATGAAACTTTAACTGTGCATCCTGTATTGGATCTGGCACCCCTAGTCTCAAAGCCAGTCTTTCCACAAATGAGGGGAGTCGAGTCTTCTAGAGCTGCCTTTTGTCTTACCTGGCTCAGGTTTCCCACCAGCTGGCACCTTTGCCCGACTGCTGCCTGGGACCTGATTACTCATCTGCTATGTCTTCTCCTGGACCTCAGGCTGAAGCAAGGTCTTACATTGGTCTTCACAACCGACCTTTTCTCCTCATCTTAGCTGTTATCTGGTTTTAGATCCTATGACCCTAGATGCCTGTCCCAAACACAACCAAACCTCACTCATTCTTTTTTTTTTGAGTTGGAGTCTCACTCCATTGCCCAGACTGGAGTGCACTGGAGCCTCAACCTCCTGGGCTCCAGCGATCCTTCTGCCTCAGCCTTCCAAGTAGCTGGAACTACAGGCGCGCGCTACCATGCCCGGCTAATTTTTTGATTTATTGTAGAGATGGGGTCTCACCAAATTGCCCAGGCAAGTCTCGAACCTGCGGGCTCAGGCAATCCACTCACCTCAGCCTCCCAAAGCGCGGGATTACAGGCTGAGCCACCGAGCCCGGCTACCTCATTCATTCTTATGTTCATATATCTTATTTCTTCATAATCCTGATTTCTGCCAAGACTTTTGGTTTTAGCCTTCCATAATTTGATGCACATTTCTAATGCCTATATCCACAGTTTGATGACTTAGGTAGCCTTCACATGAAAGGAATCCTAACTTGTCATCAGAAGAGATCTACTTTATCTTATATTCATTCCAGGGATGGTAACAGATTGTATTGTATGTCCCTCTTCTGCCTTGTGACAAAGGATTCTCACTGTTGACAATATTGCAATGTTCACTCTTTTTTTTTAAAGCAATAGGTTAAATTGTCTCTTTTCAAAGTTAAATGGGCTACATGACTACTCATGTTTGACCTGTTAGCATTATAACTGAACAATCTTGATCTTGGTCACACATGAGAATTACTCAGCAAGGTTTTGCTTCTTGTTTATCTTAACTATCATTGTTGTGGTCCTACCTCCAAATAATCTGATTCTGTTGACCTGAGATTTGACCCAGATAATCGTATATGTTAAAGTTTCTCTAGTTATTCTAATGTGTGTCACAATTAAGAACCAAAAATATAATGTTAAACACAAATGGAACCTAAGTATCACAACAAAAACTTGATAAATATTTACTTCAACCCACTAAGAGTGGAAGAAACTAATTCTGAGAAGGCAGAGAATTCTTGGCAAGATTTTTGGATAATTGTATTCTAAGAAAAAAAAGGGGGATTCTGGGCAGATGAAAGAGTAAGCAAAGGCCCACCAGTGAAGGAATTTGTAGCTTCGTCTAGAAGTGAAAGGTACATTCGTATTGCAAGAGGGACCCCTAACAAGAGAGGTACATGCATTTGGCCATGAGATACTTACACTAGCTTATCAAGCTTCCTCTAGTTTTGAAATCAATACTGTGGTGCTAAATATCATGGAATCTGCCTAGAATATATATTGTTCATTAGGCTTAAAGGTACAATAAAATGACCAGATTCTTTGTCAGTAAAAATAAAACATCAGACCAGAAAAGACCTAGATTTGGATATTGATGAGCATGCAGGAATCTGAATCATTGAAGGATGAGAAAGAGAGCATTAGCTTGCATATGAAATTGATTCCAACTGGACATTGTGCTCAAATTGGAAGGCACATTCAGTTCCTGGTAATGTAACTTTATGACAGAATTACTCCCACACAGTTGTGTTTGTATGTACATAGAGACACAATATAACTTCTCAACTTCATCCATGCCTCCTAAAAGTAATATCTCTGCTATGATTTGAATGTGTTCCCCAAAGTTCATGTGTTGAAAACTTATTCCCTTGTGCAACAGTGTTGAGAGGTGGAATCTTCAACAGGTGAGGCCATAAGTATTCTGCCCTGATCAGTGGATTAATGTCATTATTGTGGGAGTGGGCTGGCTATCACAAGAGTGGGTTTGTTATAAAAGTGAGTTTGGCCCTCTCTTGCTACTTGCCAGATGCCAGTGCTATGCTCTTGAACTTCTCAGCCTCCAGAACCATAAGCCAAATAATCTTCTATTTATTATAAATTACCTAGTCTGTAGTATTCAGTTATAGCAGCTTAAAATAAATTAAGACAGTGTCCATAGTTCACTCCAGCTCTCTCTTAACTTTAGTTGAGAAAGAATGCTGAACATTTCTCTCTGAATTTTTTTAAACTTAAAAACATAATTATAGAAAGTATTGTATTCATTGTTTTCATCTATAATAAAGAGTTGAAAACAAATTCTTACAGGAGTTTCTTCCCAAACAAAAATGACTTAAGGTGAATATAAAATTCTCTTTCTTATTTCTCTTTGTTTCATCATATCATCATCATGATCATCACCACACTTAAGACTTTTGGTGAACAAGGAAGAGGCCAATAGCTATTGCTTTCTGAGGGGTCATGATGAATAGAGAGAAGTGTACCTTCATCCTGTACACATGTGGGTTTAGGGGCCCCATGAAGTTGCTCCTCACTCTTTTAATCAAGGATTATGATTCTGAGGGACAAAAAGGTCCACAGTGCTCTAAGGAGTGTCTGTAAAAATAGATGGAACAGTGAGTGAAGCTACACTGGATTCACAGAGAAAGAAGCATGAGGAAAGTGACAGGGATGTAAGGACCCACCTTGCCTCCTTCCCTATAGGCTCACTTCCCAAGAGGTACAAAAACTTAGGAAAGACCTTTTGTCCCTAGGTGCTTAGAATTCATCCATTTCATAGATGCAAAGATTGATAAAGTACATAGCATATAAAGAAAAAACAAATAGCTTAAATGAATGTATTTGTTTCTCAGGAAAAAAATCATAATGAATCCATCTAGTGAAAAGTAAGCACTCTTCACATGACCTGTGACTGTTAACAAATTTAATTAATTATAACAAAAATTAATACATTATTGGTATTTTTTGTTTTTAAAAAATAAGCATGTGATTTACATATTACAATAAAATTAAAGCTATTAATAGAAAGTTAAGGTGGAATCAGTATGAATTGAAACTAGACTTTATTCTGCGACATTATACATGAGTAATTTGCCAAATTGCCAGCTAACAGTCCAGAGGCCCATTTTTAGTACATTGATGAACTTGTGTTGATGTGCAGATGATAGTAAGGAAAGGATTTACCTTGCATTAGCTGTGACTCATCACAATAAATTTTAAATGTTACCAGAAATAGTTGTCCTCTTTTTGTAAGTGACCTATGTGCCATAATTTAAACATTTGTATGTCTGTCTGCCTTGATGAAGGGCATGCTACTTACCTAAAAATGTCTGTCTCTCGAGGGAAGGATGCTTCACATGGACAAAGTGGCATAGTTGGAACCTGGTGATGTAATAAAGAGTCATACTCAAGTGGTGGTCTTGTACTTCTCTCTGCACCAAGAGACTCGAGAATGGCGAAGTCACCTTGTCAGGTAATTGGTATTAATGGGAATGTCCCTTGAGCTTATTTTGTCCAAAGAGCCTCTTTCTTATATCTTTGCAGTATTGTAAGCAATCCCCTTGGGTTACTTCGCACTGTGGGAGCTTTTCTATACTATCAATAAATCCTGCATTCTAGCCAAAAAAACAAAAAAAAATCTTTGCAGTATTGGGATTGACTTCTGCCTTTTTCATGCATTCCTCTATGTTGGCATATATTTTTGTATCTACTTCAATTATTCATTCAATAACATTAAATAAACCATAAATAGATACAATAAATGATATAAGGCTTAAAGTAAGATATACCTGAGAGAGAATCTTGGCTTTATCACTTCATTGTGGTATACACCTGAACAAGTGTCCCAGCCTCTTAGAGCTCAGGTTTCCATATTTGTAACATAAGGATAACAATTTCTGTCTCACAGGGTTGTGTTGAGGAGAAAGTGAGATAGTACGTGTAAGTGAGTCTGAGATGCATACAGAATGTGCTAGGTAATGAGGACACCCAGAAGAAGCACACTCCCACCCCTAGAAAATCTCAGAGTCTTATGGGGAAATTGTCTATGAAGCAATACTTATAGCATCACTCATATTACAAAAATCTCCATATGCAAAATACCCTGTGAGCTTCAGTGGAGGAATTTTTTGATCTCAGTTCTATTAATGTCTTTTTCAAATATTTGTTTTGTTTCTATTTTTATTTGAAAGGTTCTCTATAGAAAAGTATTTAGGATTTCCTTGGAAATTCAATACCTCTGATTCCCTTTTTCTTACAAGGATGATGCTTGCATCTGTGTGTAGTGAACTCTTTGTTAAACACACTGTGGAAAAGCTTCTCAAGACACTTATTCAATAATTGGCAGGGTGGAGTGTAAAATGAAAAATTCAACCAAAAATTAAAATTGTGTGGGATCAATACTAAATGAATGTCACAGACTACTAAACCACACAGAAATAAATATCTGCTTCTGACATTTCATATTTTAAGCTAGAGTCCTAGAGATTTATATCTATATTGACAAGTTATTATAATATTATGCTGTGTGAGTAGCATAATAGTTGTAATTTGTAATCATGTGGACACTGTAACCTATGAATGACCTGTGAGACCAGCAACCCCAGATAATGGTAGTGAGAGTCATGCAAAAGTCCTAAGTTTGGGTCACACTCTCACTTAGTGGAGAGCCTGACTAAAGGAGATAATTGTGAAATCTGTTTTTGTTTGTTTTGGACTGATCTCCTGAGCTAGACCCCAACAGACCAGACCAAAGGAAAATAAAGGCCACTCATGTTCAATACCTCATCAACAAACTGAAATTTTCAAGCAGCAGCAGATCCCAAAACAGATCAATTTTTCCTACAAAGAGGAGAGTCGAGTCTACTTGAGCCAATGTAATAAGGAAGTCTCCTCTGCATGAACTCTTACAAAAAAGTAACCTGAAGGACCCTGACACTGGCCAACAGGCTTTTTTCTATCGTTCTGTTTCCTTGTTCTACCTTATAAAGTCCACTGCTCTGCCAGCGTCCAGTGGGAGCTCTCGTTTTACCTTGTAGAATAGAGACTACTCAAATTCAGGAAAGGCAAATGAAACCAGTTAGATCGACAACTACATTGCTGTAATTTTGTCTTTTGACAATCCTGACAACTGACAACAGGATGTGAAGGACATTGCTAATAAGTGCTAAGATCCCTTGAGAAACACAGGAGAGGCGCCGACAACCCATTTGAAGTTTTCTGATTTTCTCACAGAGCCCTGATGGGTACAAATCCTTCTTGGATCAGATTCTACTCTTTTTTGGCATTGAGTCCCTGATTGTTTTGTATCTTGAATCCAGGGCTAGTTTGTGCTGTGGCAGAGTGTGTGACCTTGGGATGTGTTCCAAGGACTAGTTTGTGCTGTGAGCAAGCATATGACATTTCGGGGTTTGCAAGGGCTGAGTAGTCACTGGCAAGAGCTGCATTTTTATTTTTTTGAGTTGGAGTCTCACTCCATCGCCCAGACTGGAGTGCAGTGGCCGCTCCCGGCCACCGCAGCCTCAACCTGCTGGGCTCCGGCGATCCTTCCGCCTCAGCCTTCCAAGTAGCTGGAACTACAGGCGTGTGCTACCACGCCCGGCTGATTTATTTATTTATTTATTTATTGTAGAGCTGAGGTCTCACCAAGTTGCCCAGGCGGGTCTCAAACCTGCGGGCTCAGGCAATCCACTCACCTCAGCCTCCCCAAGCGCAGGATTACAGGCTGAGCCACCGAGCCCGGCAAGAGCTGCATTTTTAAAGGTAACCAACAGCAATTGCATTAAGTGGTTATTATTGCAGGAAGTGTGAACTGTGGCTCTCAGAATTCGCAGGCATTTGGATTCTATCCGCTTTGTTTCTTTTTCTTGTGAGCAATAGGTAGGGGATAATCATGGGCTAAGTTGGTCAACGAGATCTCAGAGCTAAAGCCACAACTGAACTGATGGGCACTGTTTGGACACTTAAACACTATTAGAGTGCCCATCACACACACAAAAGACACCTGAATTTGGACAAGCTGGACTCAGAATTGGGTAGCACCACTGGCCTCAAGAAAATGTCCATGCAATGAGACTCTGAAGACATGACACAGCCCATCCTGAGCTGTTTCCTTCTCAGGCTTTCACTGTGGCTTTAAGAGACCCAGGATTCAACATAAAAGTGAGATCCTCAATTTATAAGGATTGAGCACTCTGCCTTTTGGATACACTTACCTTTTATGCACACAGGTTGAATACCTCTTGTCTAAAGTGCTTGGTGTCAGAAGTTTTTGTGATTTGGGATTTTTTTGAATTTGGTATTATTTGCATTATGCAGGTGGAGCACATCAAATCTGAAAATCCCAAATCTGAAATACTCCAATGAGCTTTTCCTTTGAGCACCACGTCGGCACTCAGAAAGTTTCAAATATTAGAGCATTTTGGATTTTCAGATCTGGCAAATGCTTAATCTTCTAAGTTGCAGGTTCCAGAAACTGGGAACTACTTACAAAAATGACAATTTTTACTGAAGACAATCTTATGAAAAGATTTCTTCCTCTCTCTTTTTATTTTTTACAAAAGGCAAATAAAAAGCATAAGGGACTAATTGATAAGAAAAATCACATCTGCCAACCTTTTCACACAATTACTATAGTAGTGAGGAGCTATTTTTTGTTTTTCTGTTTCCTTGTCCCCATCTTACAAAATCCACTGTTCTGCCAGTGTCCGGTGGGAGTCCTCACTCCATTTTGTAGGATGGAGGCTGCCTCCATTCAAGAATGGCAAATAGAAGTCACTTATATCTGTAACTATGTTTGTTGTAGTTTTGTCTTTTGACAAGTACATGATGAAAAATTCAACTAAAAGTTAAAATTTTATGGGATCAATATCGAATGAATGCCATAGACCATGGAGTCCTATAGAATTAAATACTTGCTTCTGTCAGTTCCTATTTTAAGCTAGATTTCTGAGGATTTATTACCTGCCTTGGCAAGTGGTTATGATGCTCCATTATATGAGTAGTGGATTAGTCAAGACAGGTGAGGTCATGCTGCAGAAGCAAAAAACTGAAATCCAAATGATTTTCTTTCTTTTTTTTTTTTTTTGAGTTGAAGTCTCACTGTCATCCATACTGGAGTGCAGTGGCACGCTCCCGGCCACCGCAGCCTTGACCTGCTGTGCTCCGGTGATCCTCCTGCCTCAGCTTTCCAAGTAGCCGGAACTCCAGGCACGTGCTACCATGCCCGGCTTATTTTTTGATTTATTGTAGAGATGAGGTCTTGCTAAGTTGCCCTGGTGGGTCTCGAACCCACAGGCTCAGGCAATCCACTCGTCTTGGCCTCCCAAAGTGCTGGGATTACAGGCTGAACCACCGAGCCCGGCCTGCAAATGATTTTCAACAAATGTCTGCCACTCACACATGAAGAGGTCTGCTCATTTCATTGTTATCTCCTGGGTACTTAGGGTGAAGGAGGTTCCATTGCCACCTCAACCCAGGCTTCAAGGTATGCCAAGGGAAAAGAGAGCACTCAAGGGAAACAGCATGAAAAATGGGTCATCAGTTCTTAACCATATCCACTTGGAAGTGACACATTTCTTCAGCTTACATTTTCTTAACCAAAACAAGCCACAAGGCTACCCCTAATATCAGGGGATTGGGAGTGTGCCTGGAAGGGTAGAGAATTGTCATGAAGGGCAACTACTAATATCTACCAAAGTCCACCCCTTTGTTTCATCTCCTTCTCACGTACGACTAGCCAACACACATGCCTTCTGTATGGAAGGCACCCAAAGTCCCATTCAGTCCTTTACCAAGCTCTCAAGGGTACACGGAAGTGTTACGGGACTGCGTTATTTTTTATTTAATACTGTGCTCTTTTGCAAGCAGAGACACTCAGAGCACGAATGCAGACCCTCACAGGTACCTGGGACCATGTCCAACAACTCTGCATATGGACCTGTGAGCCAATCCAACCCTTCCTGTGCTGGCACCAAGGCCCCCTCCAGGGGCAAACGGCAGTGTATTAGTCAGGGATCTTCAGAGAAACAAAACACCACTGTTGGTAAGCCTTATCAGTTTCACAGGAAAACACCACCCTGTGAAGTTGAACCACATGCAGCTGCCATTTTTTTTTTGAGTTGGAGTCTAACTCTGTCACCCGACTGGAGTGCAGTGGCCGCTCCCGGCCACCGCAGCCTCGACCTGCTGGGCTCCCGCGATCCTTCTGCCTCAGCCTTCCGAGTAGCTGGAACTACAGGCGCGCGCTACCATGCCCGGCTTAACAGCAGCCATTTTTGAAGATCAAAATAAGTTGAATATTAACATGCTTATATGCTTCAACTTCAAATGCAGAAAGTAAGGCAAGCAGACTGAGATTTTGTACTGGTCACTGGCTGAATTGACTATGTCCAAAATTCATATGCTGAAACCCTAATCTCCATGTGACTACAGCCAGGTATGGGCCTACAAGGAAGGAGGTCATTAGGTTCCAGGAGGTTATCAGGGTAGTTAGTGCCTTGATGTGATAAGATTAGTGCCCTCATAAAAAGAGACACCAAAGAGAAGTTGCACGCTCACTCTGTCACACGAGGACATGGCAAGAAGGCGGCCATCTGCAAGTCAGGAAGGAGCCCTCACTAGAAACCGAAACTGCTGGTACCCATTCTTTCATTTCCATTAATCACTGAATGAAATGTTTCCATAAAAAAGTCCACTAAAAAAAAAAGTTTCCATTTACCTGTAGAAGCTGGAGACAGTGAAAGTTGAGTAGCCATTGTAAAAAAGTATATATGAACAATGAACCAAAACAAGTAAAGACAAAGACCCTATATTGAAATACCAAAATAGCTCAACACATAAAAAGAGAAAGGAACAACCAAAAAGACATTGTTAAAGGCATGAAGCACACAGTTTACAAATTAATAGCCACTCTTCTATTTTGACTAGTGTTGGGAGCCAGCCGAGGAGGCCCACTTGAGCATTAGGTATCAAGGAGGGCTGCGGACCCTGAGACCACTAGGATGTGTTCGGGAGCTGATGGCCCATTTCCTCCTCCTTTTTGTTGACTGGCACAATTTACCAAGAAAGACTCTAACGAGCTTCACATCAGGAACAACAGGCATGGTTAACTTTAGAAATACATTGTTCCCATTTCTCACAGACTGCGGTTTTTGGCCCTTATAAAAGCAGTTCAAACTCAGGTCACATTTGAGAGTCTTAATATAATTGCAAGTTTTTTTGTATTAGAATCAAATATGTAAGTTTAGTATAGATATATAGAGAATAAGATTTTAGAGTAGCCATTTTGTTAAGAGATTGTATTCAGTTGTTACGAGAAGTGGTCCACCATGTACTTTGAACTGGGCCACATTCCTAAGAGCCCAGTGTATATTCTGGACTGGGCCACA